>JAJOOR010033715.1:0-13650 GCA_036250505.1 Solanum acaule | reverse complement strand
CAATGCAAAGAATAGAATCCCATAACCCTATTCAAAGCCAAGTATCACATTAAACAACCTACTTCATGCATACATTCATAAGATCATATTTCATCATAACTTACCATATTCATAATGATCATACATAACATAGCTTCAACATACATAATCATAATCATCATAATCATAAGAAAACACTACTACAACCATCTCTTAGGATCCCACAAGTGCAATGTGCAAGAGAAGTCTCATACCCTCCCTTACACTATGTAGAAACCCTTAAGAAAGCCCTAGTAATAGTTCACACCTTTCATACCTTCATTTACAGGGATATATTTCCATAACCGACATAGACCATGAGAGCTACATGGAATCCGGTGTTCTACTCCCACACCGAAAAGAGAGGGTTAAAACTTGCCTAAGGTGTAACCATTCGCCATGGTTCCCTCTATGCACAATTTGCAAGCTGCCAAGGCAGCTTGCTTGGCCAAGGTTGGGGTCCTCCTCGGGGTCCCTTAGGGTGGCCTCGGGGCGTTGTATTCGAACGTCTTGACCCTATAAACATATATTTACTTAATTTAAACCTTTTTACAAGATTATACCGCCATACGACACTCCCAAACCTGCCCAAAACCTAAGGACACACTAGGACACATTCTTCTCTAGTTTCCAGACGTCTTGGTCGTTTCTTGACGTTTAGACTTTTACTCTTCCAAACCAAGTCAATTGCATTAATTTATGTTTAGAAACATCATTTAAACTATTTTTAAGTCATTATTCATAAGGTGAGGCTCTAACTTAAGTCATAGAATTTCCGGGGTGTTACATACTGAACCTCTTCATACTTTTCTATTGACTTAAGGGCACTCTTCACTACTACTGCTCATAATTTCGTAGCTCATGCTACCTTTTTGGATGAAAATACTACCCAAGCTCTAAACATACTTCCTCATAAGGATCTGAGCTGAAACAAGGCTTAGAGAAGAGAGTACATCTCGCTTTTAGCTTGAACGCACGATTCATATGAACATGAGTGCATTCCTTTAAAATTCAACACGTAACTCACTCATGGGCTTCTCTCAAGCCCCTCTAGAGTCTCATGACTTCCTCAAAAAATTTCTAAGAGCAACTCATCGATAAGGAACTGACTTTCCTTTTCAACCACCTCTAGTATGACAGGTAGTCGAATGGATATGAGAACGCACGAGTTAGAATGAGTTTATCATGACCATAAAAGTGGGGTCCTCATAACCATAAATAAGATCCTATTGACACGACTTCATAGACACCCTAGGACACTAGAAACCTGGCTTTGATACCAAGTTTATCATGAACCGAGCCTACACCTTGGACGTGGCCGGCACTCGAGAGCGTTGGTCTCCAAGAGAACCCTCGTCCTGGATGACTACAAGCGGAAGACTAACTCAAGCATACAAAAGCTTAAAAACTGAATTAAATTTCATTAAACTCAAATATTCAACCTTTTTAAAAGCCTATACAATACTCAAGATAAAAGTAAATACAAAAACTCCTCAACTCTGTCTATCTATGAAGCCTCTACTATTTCAGAAGGATATCGGGACAAGACTCACGACATCTTAAAACTACTAATTGTAAGATAAAGGTGAAGTCCTTCGAAATATAACATGGCTTACCAAAGTTGACTGGAATATCACATGACCTCCATGAAACGCATGTTGATGATCCTGAATACCTGTATCTGCATCATGAAACGATGCAGGCCAAATGGCTCAGTAAGTGGAATGTATGAGCATATATGTAAGGGGAATTCTAAAGCATAAACGTAAGCTTGAACTGATGGAAAATAAACATGCTTACCTCTTCTCAACTCACTCATCTCAACTTAACTTAATGAAACATAGTTCAACTCAACTCAGAGAAAATAGGGCTCAACTCAATAGTAAGATACTCAATTAAGAGAAATAGGGCTCAATTCAACAATAAGATACTCAAGTTTGTGAAACATAGTTCAACTCTAGATACTCAAGGGTAAAGCAACAACAAAAGATGAAATATATAGGAAGTTGTAAAACTGTAGATAGCAACTCAATGTATTAAGAAAATATAATAATACTCAGTTCGTATATAAAAATACAAATTTTCTCTGTGGGAGATTCTTTAACCGACAACCATCATTATGAGCTATGTGATGATACATCATCTCTCCCACGCTGCCAGAACTTTCCTATACTTTGTTGGGGTATAAAACCTACTACTAACTGGATCCACTAGTCTATGCTAAAAATATTGAGGAATCGTCTAAAAAGTATGACCCTTTCTACCCACCTTGGCTGCATGGTTTATGAGGGCTGTGAGTTGTCTGAACTATCCCCCATATCGGTGCTCAAATCTACTACCAAAATATAACTAGCTCATATGTTTAAAAATATAACTCTTTCTATGTTTTGAGATCATTACTCAAAAATCTTTCTCTTAAAAGAGATGGTACTCAAACTGCTCAAAACTCTTTTGGAAATCTCAGTTTCATACTCTTTTAAATGTGAAAACATTTACTCTTGGGAATACTTAGTTCCCATATATTCATTTTGAAAAAAAAATGAACTCAACTCTACTCTTTCTCAATCTCAAGTGCTCATGTCTTAAAACAAGTTTAAAGCGATTGTAAAAGACTTCTCAAAATAGGGTTCATACCGAATTATGGGCGTGAACGACTCAATTCAAGGTTTCAATAACCATACATGG
This sequence comes from Solanum acaule, assembly GCA_036250505.1. Classification (NCBI taxonomy): domain Eukaryota; kingdom Viridiplantae; phylum Streptophyta; class Magnoliopsida; order Solanales; family Solanaceae; genus Solanum; species Solanum acaule. Next base: position 10,947 of record JAJOOR010033715.1, on the reverse strand, counting down.
AACTAAATACTCGAACTCAATAATTCCAAAACTCAAGAACTCACTGATACTACTCATCTAAAAAATTCTCGACCCAGAGGGTTCATGCGGAATTATGGGCATGAACAACTCAACTCAAGGACTTCATGATACTACTCATTTCAAGAATGCTCAACTCATAGGGTTCATGCGGAATTATGGTCATAAACAAATCAACTCAAGGACCTTCATGGGTAACACGTAATAGTCCCATGACTAGGAATATAATCTCAAAGGGGTTAGGAACTTAATACTCAAGACTTAGAACTTGAAGATACTACTCCTCTCAAAGATACTCAACTTGTGGAGTTCATGCGGAATTTATGGGCATGAACGACTCGACTCAAGGGACTACATAACAATATGGAACTCATGTATACGACTCTTCTCATTCTCATACTTACTTTCTCAAAACTTGGCTCAAATCGATAGTTGATCTCAAAGGATTGATGATTTAACTCAAAGACTTTCTTGAATTGTACTCTTAACTCTTTCTTGAATTTCAATTATGAATTCAAGAGTTATGAGTCATGATATGAATGATTTCGATGATAATGTAAAATCATGATTACATTCTCCTCATTCTCATACTCACTTACTCGAGTCTTGATACAAGTTATTAGAAGTTGAAGAAGACTCCTCAAAAAGACTCAAAGGAACTTCCTCAAAATATTCGAAAGAACTCTCAAGACTTGACTCTTAACTGTACCTTGAATTTGAATTTTAAAGGTTATGATTCATGTTATTAATGATTTCTAGGTGTTTAGAAGTAGTTTAGAGTGTTTAGAATCGATTGAAGGAACCTTTCTAAGGAACTCAGACGGGTAAAACGATGGAGAAGCGGTGGGGGAAGGCTACCCTAGCGCACTGAGTGGTGTAGGGATCCAGCCCTCTACCTACAGACACTCTCTACTGGCGCAATGGTGGCGGCGCGCCAGCCCATTCCTAGAAAACCCCGACGAATTGCTTCACTTGTTTTCTCACCCTAGTTCGCCTAGATTCGAATGGTTTCTTCCGCACTCACTTAGATTCGAATACCCAACCTATGTATACACTAATATACTCAAAACAACCCTCAAATCACTAACTTTCATCTCAATGATTCCTCAAAACCTCAACAAAATAAGATTTAGAACGAAGCTTCAAGAACACTTATCAAGAACTTATCAAGAACTTAAATTGCTCAATATTTATGGATAGATTCACAAAAGAAACTCATTATTAGCATGTGTGTGAATTAACCTAATACTATGGAAGCTTATATACCTCTTAGGATAAAATCCTTGGTGAAAACCCCTCGAAGATCGCAGGAATCTTAATCGCCTTGAACCTTCCCTCTTTTCTCCTCGTTTCTCTTCTTTTCTCTTCTTGAAATCTCTTCTAAAACCCTAAGCGTATTTGGATTTATGAAAACATACCCAAATCAGATTTGTCCCCAAAATATTAATAAAATTCGTTTTAAGCTGATTGGGTAAGGAAAAGACCAAAATACCCTTCATATTTTCGGGTAACTTTCCTTATTTGAATAGCCCGACTTCAGACTGGCATATCTCCCTCATACAAGCTCAAAAATTAGAAAACTTGGTGGCATTGGAAAGAGGACTCAGAGATCTTTCATTTGATATCTTATGGGCCTCCTAACTCATTTTGTGCTAAAAGTTATGGTTGTATGAAGTTGACCCCAAACTTAGAAGAACCTAAGAATGACTTGAAGGAATTCTCTTTAGTTCTTTTTGGAACTCAAGGTGCTACATCTAGCGACCCTAAAACTTAATAAGATTTTAAATTCCTCCATAAAATCCCACTCACTACGAAGAATGGTTTGAGTCTTAACTCAAAAAATTTCTGGGGTGTTACAATTTCATCTGGTGAAGTTGTAACACCCCAGAAATTTTTTGAGCTAAGACTCAAACCATCCTTTGTTGTGGGTAGGATTTTACTAAGGAATTTAAAATTTCTTAAGTGCTAAGGTCACTTTATGTAGCACCTTGAGTTCCAAGAAGAACTAAAGAGAATTCATTCAAGTCATTTGTAAGTTCTTTTAAGTTTTGGGTCAACTTCAAACGACCATAACTTTCAGTACAAGATGATTTAGGTGGCCCATAAGATATCAAATCAAAGGTCTTGGAATCCACTTTCCAATGCCACTGAGTTTGCTAAATTTCGAGCTCGTATAAGGGAGATATTCTCATTTGAACTCAGGCTTTCCAGTTAAGGAAAGTTAACCTAAAATATGAAGGGTATTTTGGTCTTTTCCTTACCCAATCAGCTTAAAACAAATTTTAGTAATATTTTGGGGACAAATTTGATTTGGGTCAATTTTCATAAATCCAAATACGCTTAGGGTTTTAGAAGAGAGTTCAAGAAGAGAAAAGAAGAGAAACGAGGAGAACAGAGGGAAGGTTCAAGGTGATCAAGATTCTTGCGATCTTCGAGGGGTTTTCGCCAATGATTTTATCCTAAGAGGTATGTAAGCTTCCATAGTATTGGGTTGATTCACCCACACGCTAATCATGAGTTTCTTTTGTGAATCTATCCGTAATTATTGAGCAATTTAAGTTCTTGATGAGTTCTTTATAAGTGTTCTTGAAGTTTCATTTTAATTCTTGTTTTGTTGAGGTTTTGAGGAATTATTGAGAAGAAATTTAGTGATTTGAGTATATTAGTGTATACATAGTTTGGGTATTCGAATCTAAGTGAGTGCAAAAGAAACCATTCGAATCTAGGCGAACTAGGGTGAGAAAACGAGCAAGGCAATTCGTCGGGGTTTTCTGGGAATGGGCTGGTGCGCCGCCTCACCATTGCACTAGAAGTGAGTGTCTGTAGGTAAAGGGCTAGCGCCTTGCGCCACTCAGTGCGCTAGGGTCGCCTTCCCCCACCCCTTCTAAATCATTTTGCCCGTTTGAGTTCCTTAAAAGGGTTCCTTCAATCGATTCTAAACTACTTCTAAACACCTATAAATCATTCATAACATGAATCATAACCTTGAAATTCAAATTCAAGGTAGAATTAAGTGTCAAGTCTTGAGAGTTCTTTCGAATATTTTGAGAAAGTTCCTTTGAGTCTTTTTGAGGAGTCTTCTACAACTTCTAATAACTTGTATCAAGACTCAAGTAAGTGAGTATGAGAATGAGGAGAATGTAATCATGAGTTTACATTATCATCGAAATCCTTCATATCATGACTCATAACTCTTGAATTCATAATTGAATTCAAGAAAGAGTTAAGAGTACAATTCAAGAAAGTCTTTGAGTTAAATGGTCAATTCTTTGAGATCAACTATCGATTTGAGCTAAGTTTTGAGGAAGCAAGTATAAGAATGAGAAGAGTCATATACATGAGTTCCATATTTTTATGTAGACCCTTGAGTCTAGTTGTTCATCCCCATTAATTCTGCATGAACTCCATAAGTTGAGTATCTTTGAGAGGAGTAGTATCTTCAAGTTCTAAGTCTTGAGTATTGAGTTCCTAACCCCTTTGAGATTATATTCCTAATCATGTGACTAATACGTGTTACCCATAAAGGTCCTTGAGTTAAGTTGTTTATGACCATAACTCCGCATGAACCCTATGAGTTGAGCATTCTTGAAATGAGTAGTATCATGAAGTCCTTGAGTTGAGTTGTTCATGCCCATAATTTGAGAATTTTCGAGATTAGTAGTATCAGTGAGTTCTTGAGTTTTGGAATTGTTAAGTTCTGAGTATTTAGTTCTATGTATGGTTATTGAATTCCTTGAATTGAATCGTTCACGCCCATAATTCGGCATGAACCCTATTTTGATAAGTATTTTACAATCGCTTTAAACTTGTTTTAAGACTTGAGCACTTGAGATTGAGAAAGAGTAGAGTTGAGTTCTTTTTTTTTCAAAATTAATATATGGGAACTAAGTATTCCCAAGAGTAAATGTTTTCACATTTAAAAGAGTCGGAAACTGAGATTTCCAAAAGAGTTTTGAGCAGTTTGAGTACCATATCTTTTAAGAGAAAGATTTTTTAGTAATAATCTCAAAACACAGAAAGAGTTATGTTTTTTTTAAACATATGAGTTAGTTATATTTTGGGAGTAGTATTGAGCACCGATATGGGAGAGAGTTCAGACAACTCACAGTCCTCCCATAAACCATGTAGCCAATGTGCGTAGAAATGGTCATACTATTAGATGATTCCTTATTGCTCTTTAGCGTAGACTACTGGATCCACTTAGTAGTAGGTTCTATACCCTATTAAAGTATGGGGCAGTTCTGGCAGCGTGGGCTAGACGTTGTATCATCACATAGCTCATAGTGATGGTTGCCAGTTAGAGAATCTCCCACGGAGTTATATTGTATTTTTATATACAAACTGAGTTATTATTGTAATCTCCAATACATTGAATTGCTATTTACTATTTTAAAGCTTTCCATATATTAAATATGTTATTTTTCTTTATCCAGAGTTGAATTGGACTATGTTTCACTCAGTTGAATATCATGTTATTGAGTTGAGATCTATTTTCTCTGAGTTGAGTTGAACTATGTTTCACTGAGTTCAGTATCCTGTTATTGAGTTAAGCCCTATTTTCTCTGAGTTGAGTTGAACTATGTTTCACTGAGTTGAATATCGTGTTATTGAGTTGAGCCCTATTTTTTGTGAGTTGAGTTGAACTATGTTTCTTTGAGTTGAGTTGATGTTGGGTGAGTTGAGAAGAGATAAGTATGTTTCTTTTCCATCAGTTCAAGCTTATATTTATGCTTTAGAGTTCCTTTTACATGCTCGTACATTCCATGTAGTGATGCCATTTGGCCTGCATCGTTTCATGATGCAGATATAGACAACTAGGGTCATCAATAAGCATTTCGTTGATACCACTTGCAGTTCGAGCTACCTATGGTGAGCCTCCTTTCTTCCAGAGGATTTCATTTACTTTTTAGTTTTGTTAGGATGTCGCGGGTCTTGTCCCGACTTTCGTCTTTGTCATTAGTGGCTTCATAGATAGACAGTAGAGTTTGAGAAGTCTGTTCATTAATTTTATTAAATGTTTTAAAGACTTGAGCTGCCTATTTTTGCTAGTTGGGTATTCTATTATATTCAGATTTAATCATTTGAGTTAAAGCTTTGTATCTGAATTCTATGAAATTTTATCCGGTTTTAAGCTTTGTATGTTGAGTTAGTTTTTCGCTTGTAGTCAGCCAGGATGAGGGTTCGCTTGGGGACCAACAATGGTTCTTGAGTTTCGGTCACATCCAGGGTGTAGACTCGGGTTGTGACAGAAGCGTTGGTACATGAAGCAACAACTTTATTTACAGTATTCCTTATTAATATTATGAAGTGATGCAATTCCATTTTAGTCTCTCCTCGTTTGAATATTATTGAAACATCGATTCTAAAATTCCCCATAGAGTTGTTCACAAAGATGATTTAGAGCGTAAATTCAATAAAATGTCCATTAGAGAAAGCCTGAAATATCCATTTCTAATTACTGAAATGCGGATTAAATCCCTCCATAGGATTGCTGTAATAATTTCAACCCTTGAAGGTTGAAAACTCAAAGCTCCACCCGATTCATCAATGTATTGTTTTCTAAGCCTCAACAAAGCAGCTTCAAGGACTATAAATCTCTTAACAACAATATTTTCTTCTCTATTTGCTACATGAGTAATATTAGTTGACTTGAAAAGACATGATATATCTCTCGTTGGAAAAATATTACCTAAATTGAAGCTGAGAAAATTAATCTTTTTAATCTACACACTTTCCCCCAACCAAATAGAAAATTCAAAAGTGTGAAACCATCAATTGTAGGGTGACTGATAAAGCTAGGCCACCACATTCAAATTTGGTTATTTGTATCGTGACAATTGGTGATACCATAAAATTATTTTAAAAATTATTTTAATCCACATTCTTGTTTTCATGTGGCCAAAATAAAGCCGGAAGACTAAGATCCTTGCGTGCTTTCTCTAAGAAATTATCCAACTTACAATTGACCTTGGCCTTAGTGTATGAAACACCTTGATCAAGTCAAAAAATCGAACATTCATCTTTGTCGTACCTTCCTACTGCTGGATAAACATGAGTTAATACTTTAGAAAGGAACTTCTTAAGTCATTCATCGATAGTTCTATTCTAGAACAATAGGAATGTGTTCTCTCTCAACTATTTGATCAAAGAAAGAGAGCTTGTAACATTGATGGTAAGAGGGTGTAGGTGAGATGGCTTTTAGAGTTTTGTGCATAAGATTTCCACTACAAAAAACCCCTGAATTGCCAACAAAATTATCTGTTGCTAAATTGATTAAATTGGTTGGCAGATGATTTTTTCAATAGAATACCAACTACTGTTAATTTGTTGCTAAAAAGCTTGTCACTAAATTTTACCAACCCATTTCAGTTAGTTGGTAAAATTACCAACTAAAGATCAGTTGGTAAACACATAAAAAACTTGTTGGTAATTGTTAGAATGTGGCCTTGGAATTTTCGTTGGTAAATTCACCAACCAATTTTTGGTTGGCATATTGTTGGGAAGTTTACTAACGAAGAGAAAAAGAGTTAGTAAATTTGGTTCTTCATTATTCAATTATGTTACTGATATGTTGGCAAATATACTAAAATAAAATAAAATGTTGTTAGTATTTGGTTAGCAATTATGTAACAGATAGCAACTTGGTTGGTAAGCTCGATAGTAAATTCACCAAAATACATTGGTAATCAGTTAGTAATTTTGGTTAAGAAAAAAATGTGTTAGTATTTCATTGGTAAATTACTAACTAATTTTAAATCTTTTACTAAGAATGACTATCCACTCCTGTAACTTATGTTACTAATTGGTTAGTATTTTAGAAACACAAAAAGCTCATTAGTAATTCGTTAGGAAGCTTACTAACTTATTGGGATTTTGTTGGTAATATATATTACTTATGGTCAATATTCGGTTAGTGATTGGTAATGTATATTGCCATATTACTAACTAAATGGTAATTCGATAGTAAAGTTTCACTTTATATATTTATATTAATCAATAGCTTTTACGAATCTTAAAAAGTCCAAAAACATAATTAAATCGAGTGATCCTTTGACAAATTATAACTTGAATAAAACAATGCAAAAGCTAAGATGAAGAGTTCAAAACAAATCCAAATACAGAAACAAACAATGAAAGATTTGCCTATAGTAGTTTGGAAATTTTAAATGACTCATAGCATTATTTGATGATGGGTCATGTCTTAGCTAGTGTGGTGTACCAGTTGGAGGTGTACCAGTGGGCAGTGTACCAGGGGGTGGTTTAGGCAGCCCAGCTATGAGGATGGGCAAACGTTCTTGGAGAATCTTATCAACTTGCTCTTGCATTTCTAGCTGCATTTTGTGTTTCATTTCTTCACGTAATTCAAGTCGTATCTCTTCTCTCATCTCATGTTTCATCTCCTCCTTCATTTCTTGAACGTATTCCTTCACTCGAGCATCAAAACTACAATCTTGAGGTTGAGAAGTTGAAGTAGATGATGAACCAACACTCTCATAGAAAACAACTTGAAAACAACTTGAGAACCAAGACCATATATACATGCCTTCTTAACCCCACCCACTTCGTCCATGTAAATCTTTGAAAAATATATTGTCGGAGACTCACTAGATTAATCTACAGGTTGAGATGCAGATGTGATCTTAGACATTACAGCATCCTGAAAAATAAATAAATGATATTATGCTAAGAAAAAATGTCTAGAGATTATAAATATACAAGACAAATGATATCAGTCGACAATCTTTGTCATTGACAATACCTCCACCATACCTATCATTTCTACAGCTGCAATTAACATTTATTTTGACATACACACTGGTAGTTCATATTTAGTGTACAAAAATAGTTTTTTCGGGACTAATGTTTCTTTTCAAATTACAAGTTATCTCCTCCCTATTGTGTCCCAAGTTGATGTTTTAGAACTTGAATTTTTATATTTCATTTAGAGCGAAAGAAATGTTGCATGTTATGAACTTCTTTTGAATTTGGTAACTAAATTGCAGGTTATGAACTTCTCGACATATATCTTCTCAGTACTACGTTATCCCACATCTTACTCTCCAAATTTCCCAAGTAGTAATGATAGGAATAATTTAGAGATCAAGGCAATCAAAGAATTATGGCTCCTGTTTTTTCATCATTTAACTAAACTTTGTATGTAGGATAAGTTTACCAATGAATACTAAATAGGCCACGTATGATTTTCCATAATTTTTGGGCAAGCACACAATTATAGAACAAATGTTCCATCCCATAGCAGGTGAGGAGCAACAACAACATCTAGAAGATTGGCTAATCCCCATCTTGATAATCCTGTTGTTTGTGGGTAATGTCTCCCTCAAAGTTCTCCAAACAATAAGATACATTTTGAAAGGCACCCTTTTTTCAGGTCATGGAGTTCAATCCATGTTTGATAACATTTCCTCTTAAGAAGCTACCAGGTTGAGGCTCGGGCAATTGATAAAGAAAATTTCAGATCAATGAACCAAACAAGAATATCAGGCTTAGTAGGATTCAAGGATATTTATAATAAATTAGGCGAGTTGGATAAACAAAAAGTATGCTTGAGAGGGTAAGGAGCACACACAAAAAGTAGTTTAAAATAGACATAGTGGCAGCTACATGGGGACCTATTATTTATGATAAAATAAAGCTAGTGACATCTACTTCAAAGGTTAGGAATTGGGTAATTTTTAAAAAGCAAATTATAAATACAAAAGGAAGTGTACATGACATTTGTCTTTAGTATATTTTTATGGTTCACAATAACATATTTCTCTATATTTTTCTGTAATAACAAAGATCCCCTCCACTAGTCATAGAGATGCAGCAGAACGTTAGATTAATCTGCCCAGGAAACAAAGGAGGAAAGCAAGGAATATCACAAATGCATGGAAATCCAAAGGTTATATACAAGAGTATACTGAATAGGAATAAAAAATTGTACAACAATCACATGAAACCTTCACAACTGCACTCCAAGTCCCACAACAAAGCCCAAAATAAGAGAAGAGTTCAATGCCTACTAGTGTAACTGAAAGTCCACCCCTGGATTTGGTAAATTTCCCTAATCTTAGTAAACCTACACCTACTAAGAATAGTCTTATTTAGTTAAAGGAAGAGTTGATGGATTTGAAGTCATGGTCACCGTAATCTATGGTTATAATAACCTGGAACAAAGAAAGTCTATGTAGGTGGATCTACAGTGAATTGGCCAATTTGTGAATAAACCTTAGTTGCTATAGGATGATTTATGTTGTACTCTCACCAAATGACAAACTAATGGGGAATCCCATGACTCAGAGTGAAATACAAGATTTCTCTAACTGTATACAACACTTATCTCTCAACAAACTACCATGGAAAGGATAAATTTTCACATGGACAAACAAACAAATAGGGGTGGATGGAATATGAAGTATGATGGACAACGCTCTTGGTAATTTTGACTGGATGATGATCTGGGGACATGTGCAAGTTGAGTACAACTTGCCAATGATTTCTGATCACTCTTCCATGATTGTTAAGTTGTATGCAACACCTCAGATGAAAAAACCTCCTTCCAGATTTTTCAAAGTCCTAGCTGACTATTAAGAATTCTTACCTATGGTTGGTGAAGAACAAAGACAACAAAAAGAACATGCGAAGATGAAAATGTAGGGCTTAAGCTGAGGGCACTAAAGCCACTACTCAAAAGGCTGCATAGTAGAGAATTTCAATAATATAAAGTAGCAAATTGATATGCAGTGTACTAATGGGCTAATAACTGCATAAAAGGCTCTCTTGTTGAATTTGGAGAAGTGGTTTTTAATAGATGAGAGCATCTTGAATCAAAAGTCTAAGGCGAGGTGGATTAAACTTGGGATTCCAACACAAAGTATTTCTCTGCAGTGATAAAGGTAAGAGCTTAGAGGAAAAAAATGTCTGAAATTATGTCTTTATCAAGAAGCAAGCTTACAACTCCTGAGGTCATACAAACTGAAAAATGTTACATTTTAGAAGAGTCTTATGGGTTCTGCAGCTCCTACGCTACTAGAAGTAGACATATCGATTATGAGAAGGGGACCTACACTTACTCTAGAACAACAAACTACTATATCATGTACCAAGCTTATAACTCTTGAGGTCATACAAACTGAAAATGTTACATTTTAGAAGAGTCATATTGGTTCTGTAGCTCCTACGCTACCAACAGTAGACATATTGATTATGAGAAGGGGACTTACACTTACTCTACAACAACAAACTACTCTACCAAGAACCAAGCTTACAACTCTTGAGGTCATACAAACTGAAAATGTTACATTTTAGAAGAGTTTTATGGGTTCTGCAGCTCCTACGCTAGCAATAGACATATCGATTATGAGAAGGGGATCTACACTTACTCTAGAGCAGCAAACTACTCTATCAAGAACCAAGCTTACAACTCTTGAGGTCATACAAACTGAAAATGTTACATTTTAGAAGAGTTTTATGGGTTCTGCAGCTCCTACGCTAGCAATAGACATATCGATTATGAGAAGGGGATCTACACTTACTCTAGAGCAGCAAACTACTCTATCAAGAACCAAGCTTACAACTCTTGAGGTCATACAAACTGAAAATGTTACATTTTAGAAGAGTTTTATGGGTTCTGCAGCTCCTACGCTAGCAATAGACATATCGATTATGAGAAGGGGATCTACACTTACTCTAGAGCAGCAAACTACTCTATCAAGAACCAAGCTTACAACTCTTGAGGTCATACAAACTGAAAATGTTACATTTTAGAAGAGTTTTATGGGTTCTGCAGCTCCTACGCTAGCAATAGACATATCGATTATGAGAAGGGGATCTACACTTACTCTAGAGCAGCAAACTACTCTATCAAGAACCAAGCTTACAACTCTTGAGGTCATACAAACTGAAAATGTTACATTTTAGAAGAGT
>JAJOOR010033714.1:0-11923 GCA_036250505.1 Solanum acaule | reverse complement strand
TTTTTTTCCATTAGTAGTTACAACTCTACACATAAACATGCATAATGCATTTTGGTGAGAATTCAAAGGTTTAAATTTTTAAATGTAAATTTAGTTATATTTTTTGAAATCAAGAGAATGTGAGCCTCAATTTTTTAGAAATGCTAGACAATTTCCTCGATTATATTGAAGATAATAAGATAAATTTTGTTGCATGTGATGAAAGAAAATTATCACTCAAGTGTGAAAGTTCAAGTTGGAAATAATATCTAAAATTCCTGATAATTTCTTTATAGTGACTTTTACAAACTTTTTTTTTTTACAATTGTTTTTATTAGCATTTATAACATTAAATGTGCTTAAATATACACATAGAACCATGATTTTTATTTTATGAAACGTTTTTCTATATTTAGGTATTAAAAGAATTATGTATCTAATAAGATATTTCATGACCGCGCGAAGCGCGGCCTATTTCACTAGTTTAAAAATAAAATCAATAATTCATGCTAAATTTTGAAAGGGGTATTACCTACTCCACCGAAGGTCGACTCAACAACATTAGGGGATCTAATATTTTGTTTTTCATCATATGTATTTTTATTTAAAATCTACTTTTCTAGCTATTTTAGATGCGAAGTCTTTAAGTACTATTTTATAATCAATTTGTTTTAATAATTTCTTTTCAAATAATAATATAACTAATTCATTCAATCTCTCTTGAGACATCGTTGATCTTAAAGAAGATTTAATCAATTTTAATTTTGAAAAACTTCCTCCGGCTGAAGCAAAGGTTACAAGAGTTGTTAACATTATTTTATAAGCAATACGTGTATTTGGAAAAGAATCAAGTCTTTTTATTTGATTGAGTATTTTCATTAGATGACTATCTTCTACTTGTATTATATCTCTTAATACTTCTAATTCAAAATAAATCTAAATCATCAATATTAGAGTAACTATTACGTGTTAAAGAAAGTTCAAGGTTAACACAACATTTTTTAAAATTCACATTATCTAGTGATTTCAATATTTTACCACTAAACAAGAAATCAAAAATATTTTCATATGCTTCAATTGGTTCAAATCTATTTTGAAGTTAAAAAATAGTTTGATCTACTCTACATATATAAAGTAATCAATTCTAAAAGATTCTTCAAGGGACTTTGTGGTTTTGTAATTCATATTTTCATTAAGTTGTTTCTTACGAAGTTCAAGTTTATATTCATCTCATATGCAATTTTCTTAGTAGAAATCATAACACTCATAGTACATATAATTTTTCTTTTAAAAAATAATATATAGAAGTAATTGGTTTTTAAAAATGGGCTCCCAAAAATATGGGACCCCAAGCGATGACTTTAGTGACATAGGGGTTAAGACAGCCCTAACTCCACCCCTCATCAACCATTAGACAAGAGTTTCAATCTTATCTAATGACGTGTTTCTAACAAAAAGATAAATATATCTCACGTTACTTCGAACTAATTCTCCTACAATTTTGGCCTTACCACTATCCATGTGAGGTGTTTTTTTTTATCCTCATAAAATAGTAGACTTTCAAAATACATCATTTTACAAATTTAATACCTCACAATATAATTTTTAACAAACGAAGAATTCAAATAAACCTCTCTCACATTCTAAATTCGTTGCGAGTTAGACTAAAATGTGAGATCCCAAATAAATTAAACAATGCACCACTAATAGTATCAATGAAAGAGAGCCATATTAGCCGGATATCCCCAGCCATCAAAATCTTCTATAAAAAGCCTAATAACACCATAATATGAGATTAATTAAATTAGTTTCATCTACTAATTTTTAATTTGTCTAATAAATTACCTCTCTCTTTGTAAACTTGTAACAGTCGCATTCTGGTGGTGTCCCCCGCCTTATAATATGTTCAGACGTTTAGCATCACCTCAATTACGGTTGTTACAAATTAAAAAAAAAAAAATTAATTAAAAAAATTACGAAAAGAAAAAGAAAAAAAATTTAAGTTACTAATTAAGAGTTTTGTTTTTTTATTCAACTAATTTGTGTTTTTTTCATTAATTGAATAATGGGTTTTCTTCACAAGCTATGGGACGACACACTTGCCGGCCCGGCACCGGAATCGGGTTTAGGAAAACTCCGCAAGTACAATTCGTTCACCGGACGCTCTACCTGCAGTGCTCCGCCGTCTCCCACCAAGCTCGGCCTTCACCATCACGGCGGTGGCGGCGGCGCTAGCGACGATCTGATGCCGGTTTCCCGGAGCATTACGATACTCCGTAGCAACTCAACTTGTGGTCGTTCTGGCAATTCTACGCCGGATTCTGGATCTGGTCCATCTTCTCCGGCGTTTTCTAGCTCTCCAAATTCCCCATTTGCACGTTAGTCCTCTTTCCACAATTAATTCTACTTTCTACCCTCTTATTTTTCTTTTTACCTCGCTATGAAATATTATATACATGTCTTTTTTAACTCGTTAAGTCTCTAACTTTGAGTGTGCATAAATTAAACAAGTAGATATAATATTTTGTGTGAACATATATAATTAATTGATTGTATCTCAGGTAAACTATGTATATACTTGTTTATTTTTGCACAAAAGTGTTTACTTGTTTATATTCAAAATTTAAAAAATATAACTTTCAGCTAAAACCAAATTAATATATATATATCGTTCTTATATTTGTTCCTTGATCCTAATTCTTTGAAATCTATAATACGAGACAATTTGTTAACGATAGGGATATGAATGACTCTAAATTATAGTTGAGGTTAACATTAAAATATTTTGTATACTAATTATAGAAGCAAATATGATACTTTTTTTTATAAAATAAAATAAAAACATGAGATGTTTGATAATTTAATTACTTTTTGACCTTTGGATTTTCGTATAGCAAGCACACCACGGAGGAATTACAGGAAGCAACTAAAGGGAAAAGCGAATTTAGAACCGTCTTCCGCCAACTATGATTGGTGAATTTTCCTAACTTTCACCCGTATCAATGATCTGTTTATTTATTAACTCAGTCATTTTAATCCATTCAAAGTCAATTCAATTCGCGCATTTTTTGTGTAACTAAGTAATTGACTCTTTATATTTGCAGGATTGTGCTGAGTGCTTGGGATCGTTGACCAGAGAAACAGAAAAACAAACAAACTATTTTTGTGTGAAGAAATGACTGCTGCAATAATGGTGTGCATATATATAAATATATATAATTATTACTAATATGTACATATTAATTAGTGTATATAACCAAAATAATAATAAGAAGGTTCCAGAGTAGTGAAGGAATCTCTGCATCAAATAGATGATGATTATGTTAATATCAGAGAGAGAGAAACTACAAGTAGGAGATTTTAACTAATTTTTTCTTATGAGCTGCTTCCTCCATCTGTTTGGAGTGATGCTTTTTTAATTTTTTTGTATTTATACTATGGTTGTGAGTTTGATGTACTCCACCTTAATAATGCTCTTTCAATAAATACTTGAATGAAGCTCTAGTTTAGTTAATATATTGGTGTAATTATCTTGTTTTTTGTTTGTGTATATAAAATAGGGTATATAGCTCTTATGAATGGTTTGATGGACAAATTTGAGCAAGTTATTCAAGGATAATTAATATGGTTGTGGTGGAATGATCGAGATTCTTTTACTCTGATTAAGGTGTTAAAATGGAATGATCGAGATTCTTTTACTCTGATTAAGGTGTCAAGTTTGAACCCTTGAGAATGAAATCTATAGATTCAAATTGATTCGAACCTCAATATAGGTATCAAACACCGAATAGGAAGCCAAAAAGAAAAACATTATTCAACAAAAAGGCACATTTGAGACCAAATAAAAAATATACAAATTTGTTTTTGTTTACATCAATTGGGGATGTAGCTCAAATGGTAGAGCGCTCGCTTTGCATGCGAGAGGCACGGGGTTCGATCCCCCGCATCTCCACTTTTTTTGTACGTAGTTCTTTTTCAGATTCAACCCAAATTCGTCTCCATTTACATTTAATGTATCTAATATGTCATTACATGTTAGAATTTAGCTAAAAATAATTTTTTTTTTATATATATATATTTTAACTTAAATTTGAAAACTATACGGCCCTAGTTTCTTTGTGGAGTTGAGTCTGGAGCTAAAATGACAATTTTTTTTCTTCAAAAAACAAAAACGGCACATCAATTTTTTTTTTAACCAAAAGAGCAAAATCGCTCCTGACGGAGCAATTTTGTTCTGACAAAAATTGACGCCGTTTCGTTAAAAGAAATAAAAATCGCTGCCTTCGCAGCGATTTTCGCAAAAAAATATTTTTTCTTTTTTTCCTTTAAATAGCTGCTATAGAAGCATTTTTATATATAAAAAAAATTAAAAGTTAAATCGCTATATTTTTGTTTAAGAAATTATTTTTTTTTTAAAAAAAATCCTACCCTTGCAGCGAATTTAATAAAAATTAAAACTGAAGGCAGCGATTTTCATAAAAAGCTATTTTAAAAAAATTCTTTACCCTTTCAGCGATTTTAATGAAAAAAAAAACTGAAAATCATTGCCTCAGCAGCGATTTTTTCTTTAAAAAAACTTGTTTCTTTTTAAATGGCTACCGCCGGAAATTCATGTAGTTTAAAACTTGTTCTTTATGTTTTTTTTTTTAATTCCTTAACAAAAAATCGCTGCTATAGCAGCGATTTTACTTTTAATTTTTTTTAAAAATAAAAACGCTGTTATAATAGCGATTTTAAAGAAATAATGAATTATTATTATTTTGAGAAAATCGCTGCTAAGGCAGTGATTTTTATTTCTTTTTAACGGATCGGCGTTAATTTTTGTCAGAAGAAAACCGCTCCATCAGGAGCGATTTTGCCCTTTTGGTTATTTTTTTTTTGATGTGCCATTTTTGTTTTTTGAAGGAAAAAAATAACCCTTTTGGCTTTAGACTCTTTCTTTGCGTCTACAAGTTTGTTTTTTAAGAGTTGATAATTACCCACAAACACTTTGTATTATTGTAAGGGCATCATATTTGATCAGGTATAAGGCATGAGTTTAACTAAATGGATTTAATGAATTAAATAAATTCATTATTTATAAAAACAATATGAGATTTGAATGTCCTGACATGTTAATCAGGAGAGAATAAGATTTTTGAGAAAAATAATGAAAATTGAGTGATATTATTATTCTTAAAAAACACAAAAATGGTATTTATAGACACAATATTTGGGTGACCATCCAGAAAATTAACTCCATTTTTCACCTGTACCGAGGAATGATTTAGCTTGTAACATGTGTTGGAAAACAGGTGAGGAGAAACACTCTCAAACAATTAAATTCTTTGTTGAAGACAAGTGAGACAATGATTTTTTTTTATTCTATTCTACTCGACTTACATAATTAATCAATATCGTTTCAAAAGATAAGTGGTGAGTAAATCTTTTCACTAACTTAACTTGCATTTTAGGTAATAATACCAAGGTATTTCCAAAAATGTGTTTAACATGTATCTATTCTAGTACATGTACCATGGTTTAATTCTAGATATTAATTTGTTATCTTTCCTATGGTTCATGAACTTTCATCTTCCCTAGTTCATGAACAAATTAAATAATACATATGAGTAATTAATGTATCACAAAATATATTTTTCCTAACATAGGGTTCAGTTTTTAACATCATGTAAAATTTGATGAAGTATGATCACATGAATTTTCTTCTGACTTGAGGGGGTTATGAATAATATAGTATGCAAGGATATTCTATCTTATGTATTTGCATTTCTTGAACTTAACAAGCTCTTATAATACTTCTCTAGAGCATAAGTTTAGTGGCATAAACCATGTCCAATGTATAAGTTTAGTGGCAAAAATTATGCCACATAATATAAGTTCAGTGACCAAGTTATGCCCCAAGAAAAAGTTTTAAAGAAATCTTTCCCTTACCACAAAACTTATGCCCTATGACGAAGTTTTGCCAAGCAAAGTTAGCTAAATCAAATAAAATCTATTTTGACTCACAAACTTTCATTAAATATGCAATAGAAGTAAAAATAAAAGATCACAGACAAAAATTAAAGATCACCGTGAAATAGGAGTAACGTGGTGGGATTAAAAATAAACATTGGAAGTCTATTTATATCGAAAAGTTACTAAACTACACAACTTATTTTACTATATTCTCTGAAATTCTCTATCATTTGAAAAAATTACAAAAATCCCAACTCTCTCCTATTCTTGGATACATCACTTTACGCAATGTCTCGGTCGGATACATCACTTTACGCGATATATCGGTTGGATACATCACTTTATGCTGTGTATCGAGACACACACGATGTATCCGAAACTGAGACGTGATGTATCATGATGTTGAGCGATGTATCCAAAATTGGGATATATCCGGATTCCATCAAATTTAAGAGATTTTTGTAATTTGGAAAAGAATAGAGATACAATGTAATTAACTGTTAACGCTCTGGAATTTGTGAAAAATCCCCTTGTTATATATGGATGGGACATGTACATCAAAGAGGTCCAGGCCCATTTATCTAACGAACCAACTGGATCGACCCGGCCCCATTCTACCTTGCCGAGAATCCCTCTCAACACAACAACAGCAACACCCCCTCTTACGTAGACTAATCCAAACCCTCCACGTGTCATCATCCCTCCCTCCTTCCCCATTGCTACGTACCTGAGAATTGAACGTTTAACTTGATCACCACAAAAGCAATACAAAAGTCATCATTGTTGACAATTACGAGGAGGAGATTTAACACTCCTCCTCATCCATCACCCATCGTCACAACACCCATTTGTATTATAAAAGGGAAGGATAGTGTCGTACCCATCGTTTCATATGGCAAATGAGGGAATCAATTCATTAATCATACCGTCTGCGGAGCAATTTAGAAGGGTGCGGCAATCAAAAGGAAACCAGGAGCTGAATGCTGAGTTGAAAATAAAAGCAAATGAACTCGAAAAACTTTTCGCTGAGCATAAATTGCGCACTCCTACGTCAGCTGGAAATTATCAATCTAATTATTTTACCAGCAGTAAAACTAGTAGGCATGGTCACATGCAAAGCTGGCCATCAGCTATTGACAATGCCGGCGGCGCCTTTCTGGATGATCAAGTATTTGACAATGATAGTAGTAATATAGATAAAAACCTTTCTGATCATGAGTTAATTGGTTTTGCGGGTTCTCCGGGGAAATTCTATGATATGTATATGCAGAAAAGGGATGCGAAACTTAGGGATGACTGGAATACTAAAGGAGCGGAGAAGGAAGCGAAGCTGAGGGCTATGAAGGATTGTCTTGAGAGGAGTACAGCTGAAATGAAGAGTATTGAGAGACACAGATCGTTTAGCTCCAGCTCAATTTTTAGCAGAGACCAGGTATAATTCTAGTTCCTTTAGTTTTCTTACTGATAGATGTAATAATCAGCTAAGGGGATAAGGTTTGCGTATACTTTATACTCTCCGGACCCTATTTGTGGGATTACACTGGGTATGTTGTTTTTTTCCGTTATTGTATACATGCTGCAATTAGCTGAGCAAACAACCTCTTTACCTCTCAAAAGTAGGAGTACCGTCTGCGTATACTCTACCCTCTTCAGACTCTATTTGTGGGATTACACTAGATTTGCGTTGTTGTTGTATAGATATAGTAATTAACTGAAGGTTTATCGGAAGTAACCTCTTTACCAAGGTCTACGTACACTTTAGCCTTCCCAGACTCCTCCCATACCCCATTTGCTGGATTACACTGGGTATATTATTGTCGTTGTATAGATTCAACAATTTTCACTCACAGTATGTAGGCATTTCTGTTTCTTGTTAATTCCTAAAGTTGATTTGGTTATTTTTCCCTTTAATCTTGTCATCAATATTGAAGAAAAGTTAATTCCCTTTGACAGCAACAATCAGTGCTCTTTCAGCAAAGTGATGATAGAGAAGATATGTCTGAATTCATGAATCAGAAAAGGAATGATGTACTCAGGTCTTCTAGTGAAACATCTTTGGAAGAAATTTCTAAGCATACTACTACTCTGAGGAAGAAACAAAATTTACCAATCAAACCTTCATCCAAACCTCGGAACATAGTAGCATCTGTTCCGAGGTCTCCTATGAAGGTTTCTAGTAGTCCTTCCAGTCGGCAAAAATCTCAAGCTGAAAGTCCACTTGCACGATCCGTTCCAAACTTGTCTTACATGAGAAAGGAAAATGCTGAGCCTTATTCTCCAGCTGGTAAAACAACTCCTCGTGCACTTTATTCGCGTAGCAAATTACTGCACTCACAGTCCTTACGAAAAAGCTCTGCTATGAATTCTGAGGGTGTTATGTTGGCACCTCTCAAATTTGATAAAGACAAAATGGAACAAAGTCCTAAGTGTGTAATGTCAGCACCTCCTAAATCTGTGAAGGACAAGATGGGGCAGAGTCTCAGTGATAAATTTTCCAACATTTCGGATACAAAGTCTTCACTAAAGAAGGGAAACGATGCTGATTTCAGCTCAAGAGGCGGTTTGGCTGAGACAAGGGGTTCTAACATTGCATCTACGTTTACGCACAACGATGATGAGGATGTTGATGACATGGAATTGGATTCTGAGGACTCAATGGGTAGAGATGTGGTTAAGTTTGAGAACATGATATCTGCAGTTGAGGAAAATTTTGATATTAGGGCACCAAGACCGAGTCATGAGATTGAGAAGAAAAATTCTGAACCAGAAAATAGACGTTTACTGAGATCACTTTCTCAAGTTTGCTATGCTTCGGAAGCCGGATATTCACCTTCTTCTGTGCCTTCCAACTTCCTAAACAGTCCTGTCTCACAGACTCATGAGATGTCTGATGTTGATGCTTTAGACTCTCCTGTTGGAAGTCCTACATCCTGGGATTCACATTTGCTGAGTTCAACACAGGCGAATGGTGCTACTAGAACGAGGAAGAAATGGGGAACGACAGCTCAGAATCCAATCAATATCATAAAATCTTCACAAAGTTTTTCGCGGAAGGATAAGGCCAGAGGATTTAAGCGATTACTAAAGTTTGGGAGGAAAAACCCTGACGCAGATAGTCTGGTTAAAGACTGGATTGCTGCAACTACCTCTAAAGGAGATGATTGCACAAGAAATGGACATGATAGTCGCCATCGCTCTAATGATAGCTTATACGAGGATGTGCTTTTCAACGAACGAGGTAAGATATGATGTTCCCTTTTGATCGATATTCAATGGCTTCCCGAAAATTGATTAAACTTCTTTCGTTGTTAATTGTTTCAAATCGGACTTATCTGAATAATAACAAACAGCTGTTGCAATTGTTTGTTGGTATACTTGAAGCCATGTAGATGTAAATGAGCATCTTTGGGAAGGTTAAGCTAATGTTTTTTTTCTATTTTATTTTGCTTATGAGTACACCTTTTCATGTGATCTTATTATTCAGTAATCCTTAACAACTTTTGGTCTGAAGCTCATTGATTTTAATTAACTGACTCAATGTACTTTATTTCTGGCAGTTCAATCCTTGCACAGGTCTATTCCGGCACCTCCAGCCAAATTCAAACCGAGGGAGAATCATTTATCCGGAAGCTCAATAAAGGGTGAACATATAGAATATAACTGGTGTTTTTCAACTTATTCCTCTGTGTTTTCTGTTTAATCCTATAAATTCCACCATTAGAAGAAACGAAAGAGTAAGAGCCTCCATCGGCGTAGTTGACACTTAGCTTCATAACCTTAAAAAAACCAATTGTGCACAACTCTCATTTTTTTATGCAACTATCTATATACTTCCTGAGTCAAAGTGTACTCCCCTATCTATTACTTGTTCTGTTTCAATTTGTTTGACTTTCTTTTTAGTCCGTTTCAAAAAGGAAGCATCTTTCCTTTTTTGACAACTCTTTAGTTTCAACTTTCCACATGACATGTTTAAGACCACAAGATTAAAGGACATTTGGTATATTTATCTTTTGTTTAAGACCACCAAGATTTAGAAGTTTCTTTACTTTCTTAAGCTCCATGTTAAGACAAAACCAAACAAACAAATTGAAACGAAGGGAGAAGCATAAAAAGTACAGTTGTTTCATCATCATCTTATGTCTTTCTTATTAGCCAATGCCTTAAAGATGTATTATATTGATCAACAATGAAACAGTATATCATCAGATATTTAACAAATCTTGAACTTTTCAATATTTTGTATTGCACAAATCAATTTGAAGCTTGTAAAAGTTTCTGTGCTTCAGTAATTCAAGTATTTACAGGTTAACTTTTATTTATTTACTATTTCACAGCTCCAAGATCATTCTTTTCTTTGTCGTCATTCAGAAGCAAAGGAAAGGACTCGAAGCCAAGATAAGTCCCTCGAAGGACAAAGGTTCCAGCGATATATAAAACACATTGAATTGTCTTGATGACACACATTTTCAAATCATAGTATATTTTTTTTCAGCCAGAGCTTGAGGTATGTGTGTGCTATGTACAACCTATAATCATCTAAATAAACTTTATTTCTTGTACATATATAGTACGTATCATTTGGCTCGTTAGGCCTTGCTTGTGCTTTATTTCTTGTTGTTTCGGTATATAAGATTGTTTATTTCCTTGAGAGAACAGTCCCCTCTGGCTTAATGTTAATGTAATATTGACAGTTACAGCATTCTTCAGCTTCAATGTAATACGTACTATACATGATACATGTATAGTACGTATCAAAGCTTAATATTTGTAAATATCACAAGTTGGGTGTATGTTCAGGATTGAGCCATTTTATTCACGAGTTATTGTAGATCTAATATTTCATGTACATGAAAAGAATGGTGGCTAAAGACTATATTGAATTAACGAGGACTTACCTTAACTCAACGTAACATGAGATTTGAATGCAGGAATTGGCGGGAGAATTAAGCTGGAGAGCTAGAGCACATGCAAAATTCTTGAAAGATCAAAGTCTCAAGTAATTCAGCATGTGCCCTGCTTCTCCAGCTTAATTAATCGTCCACCTAACTATGACGAATCATCTGAACACTTCTGAATAGCACGAAACAAGTGCAGCTGATTCCAACTAAGTAGGGATCAACGCGTATATTATTTGCTTTAGAGAAGCATATTATGCTGGAAATGACACATCTATATGAAAGTACTTATATATAAAGGATTATACTTCACAAAAACGAATCCCATAAGGAATACTTTGTAATACTACTTTTCTGATTAGATGGTGGTTGATCTTGTGCTGATTTTGCTTGGGAAATATACTAGGCCAATGTAGTGTATTTTAATCAATTATGCAGAAAATGCCAAAGGAGAAATGAATATTTTGCTATGGTGACTGTTGAAGTTGGCAGCCAGAAAGGAAATCCATATACAATGAGATTTCTCGACCAAATGCAACCTAATTAAAGAGTAGAAAGGCAAGGAAGGCCACCCACCCTATGTCCCAAGAAATCTTAGATGAAGGAATCATGTGACGCGACTTTAATTATTGTTCACGTGTGATTTATATTAAACTAGTAAACTTAGCCGCGCTATGCGCGGTGTTAAAAGTTTTAAAGTTTTTTTTTTTAATTTTCAAATTCAAATAGATTAGATAACAAATTTTAATATTTTAATTTTAACTTGATTCATGAGTTGATTTTATTAAAAATAAATCCTTAAATTACCACGGTCTAATACCTATACTTTTTTTTTGGTTGAATAGTACCTTCTTTTTTTATGTTAGTTATAAGATAATAATTAAGAATTTATGGCTTTATTATCCATTTGAATGAATTCTCAAAATTAAATATGGTCACCTTTGATATTTTGCAAAATTTTAAAGTTGGACTTTTAGTCTTTTAAATTTTTTTTTTAAAATGTCAAAAGAATTAAAATAGTAACATATCCAAACACGCTCTTAGAAATATGAATATTTATTTGTAATAGATAATCTACCTATAATTTGAAGTCT
>JAJOOR010033713.1:0-10030 GCA_036250505.1 Solanum acaule | reverse complement strand
TTTATAGATAAAAAATATTATTTATAATCTACTTTGTTAATATATTTTTAGTTAGTTTATAGTTTTCAATGTTTATATATTTTATTTCAAATTTGGGCCTGTAAAATTTGTAAATATTTTATTTTGTATTTAGATCCGAAGTTACAATTATATTGTTATAGTTTTTCAAATTCAAAGTTAACAATTTACTTTGTAGATATTTTATTTTGTATTCAATTTGCATGTAGCATTTAAACTTATTAATTTAACATAATGAGCGTTGATATTTCAAAAAAAAAATTGTACTCATGTGAATTTTACCGTCTTTTCAAAAATTTCTATTCATTTAACATTTTTTAAGTTTAGCTTATCACACAGGTAAGTGAAAATATATTTGATTTCTTTTTCAAACACCGTATAGTTATAAAAAATCGAAAGAACCGACTAAAGCCGAAACCGAAAAAACCGACTTTATGTGGTTTGATTTGGTTTTTAAATTTAATAAACCAACATAATTGGTTTAGGTTTTTTTTAATGAAAAATCAAGCCAAACCGACCTATGTACACCCCTAATGGCAGCCATTAAATGGCGAATGACAATTTTGCCCTTGGTGAAAGGTTCTCCATACATTCATCGATACGTGTCTACTATACTAAAAAGAGAAAAAAAGATGTTTATTTTTATTTGTCTAGTTTAGAAAATCAACAGATAATTTATCACATAATTTCTGATTTATCTTTATTCTTAATACTTATGATCATTTCTTCAATATTAATGCATTTCTTAAAATACTAAATTTATTAATTCTTTGTGATATGGTGAAATTATTTTTTTATTTATTACTTCTTAGATGGGGTGCCAAGTTAAATACTCTATGAACAAGTAAAGAAATGGAAGAAGTACTATTATTAATGTCAATAATAGAGAATTGAAAATGTGTAAATTTTATTGCTCGCTTTGTCTCAAAGTATATGTCATGTTTTTTTTTTTACTTATACCCTCTTTTTAGAAAACAATAATTAGAAGGTGTACTTGGCTATTTTATTTTTATTTATGTCTTAAGATTTAATCTCTATATTAAAAATTTACTCTATTTAAGTGTAATAATTGAGGTTTTTATAGCTTTCAAAACAATAATTAAGTACTATAAAGGATAAATGAGAAAAAATAATTAATTTTGTCTTGTATTATGTAATAGCAAGAATTTTCAGACACATAATTTTAAAAGAATGACAAGTATTTTGACACCGAAGGAATAACTTTATGTAATAGCAAGAATTTTCAGACATACAATTTTAAAAGAATGACAAGTATTTTGACACCGAAGGAATAACTTTTTACTTAGGAGAAGGTTTTAACATTTTACCCTTTATTGTTATTTAGACAATTAAAACATCACCCCATAATTGAGGTGTTGTAGTGTTAAGAACAATTACTACTGAGGATACAATGAAGAGAAAAAAAATTATACTTACACTTTTAAAATGATAAATAATTTAAGATAAGTATTTCATGACAAATAATTTAAGATTGGTGGAGTAGGCTCTTATACGTGATTATTGTGTATTAAGGTTCTTTCGTAAACAATATTTTTTTAATGATTTGCAAATATTAAGAATTCGCTCGTATCTGACTTGCTTGACAAAAGAGGTTAAAATTAGGGGAAAAAAACATCATTAACTGGGTTTTGAAGTTATCAACCTCCATCTAATAGCTTGAGCTTGAGAAAGAGAATAGCTAACTTAAAGATTTTAATGAATGAACAAATTAATTCGACACTCAAGTGCCAGCAAAAATTTAAGGTGTTATTCTCTTAATTTGACAGAGAGATTGTAGAAGACTTACAGATTTTACGATTAACACACTTGAATGATTATAATTGATAGTAAACTATTCGCTTAAATTTCGATATTTAAAAACTATAATCCAATACGTCTTTGTTATTGATTAAAATCTAAGTAATTAACAATTTCCCTTTTATAAAATCCCCAAATTTCCAATAGTTACTGCTAAGTAGAATTTCAGTAACGAATTATAAAAATCTCTAATAACGCTCTTTATGAAATTCAACAATAATTTAATTGGATTACTGTATTTTATAATTGATTGTTTTAGTTTAATTAATGGGTGATGCAATTAATATGTGCCATCCATTAATTGGTGGAGGGATGACTGTCATTGTCTGATATTGTTTTGTTGTGTGATCTTCTCAAATCCCTTCATAATTTGAATGATACACCTACTCTCTGTTAGCTCGTTACAATACGGGTTGGTGTACTCTTATCGCTAACTCCGAGAGAGGTAAATATTTTGAGTTTTTTTACATATTTGAATTATTGAGATTGTGAGTTTTCAACTTGGACTATTACTCAATAGTTAGCAAAACACATTCATTAGTTTCTGATGATGTGTGTACACTCTCTTTTATCTAAAATTCTTCCACATGACACGCCACGTGAAAAAATAAGGAAAAATAATTTTACCGTGACAAATCTAAATAAATTAATATTAAAAGTTGAGATTAAAAACTAAAACTATCACCATATAAATTAATTTATTCCAACCATAACATCCATCATCTTCTTCTCCATGTTCTTAGCCGTGGTCTTCTCTCTACCGTGATATCGATATCTCCAACTTAAAAGAGAGATTTTAAAATTTTAAAGAAGCTAAGTCAATTAAAAATATATTAAATGATTACTGTTGTTGTTCTTTCTGCAGCCTGTGGCTTGATGCTTTGTATAAGGTGTTTAGCTTTAACAAGTAGTAAAACATTACGCTTGTTCCAATTGAATTAATGTGTATAATTCAAAGAATAAGATATATTCTATGTAATTAACTTATATCTATTTAATAGACGTTCGAGAATACATACGGAAATTTTAATTTTTCAAAATTATGAGCCAAAAGTATCGACTAGAAATATTTTATCATGTGTTCACGTGCTTAATTAAAATATGTCATAATTCAAGTGTATAAATAATAAAATTTACTAACAAATTTAAGATCTCATCGATACATTCAACCTAAAATTAATGTTATCATGTATCATTAAACCAATCACTTAGTTATACTACATCATAAGTCCTAGTGAGACAGAGACATGAACATATATATTGCAAGATATTGCCATAATCTTCATAAATTTTTTGGATGAGTTCATATTTCAACACTTAAATGAAACATAAATATTTTCCCCACCCCACTTCAGGAGGATTTTATATCAAAAGTATTTTCATTTATTTTTTCGCATGACTTAAAATTTTAACATATCTACTGATTAATAATTAACGATGGAGGTCCTCGATCAACCGCCACATGTCAAATGAAACATAAATGTTGCAAAAATTCAAAATTGCCAAACCCAAAATATGTGGCAACTATTTTCTCCATAATGTGAACATAAGAACAAAAAAAACTCAATTGTTTCAATCAAACAAAGAGAAAAACTAATTAAATTGTTGAATTGGAATTGTACTATTTTTCATGGTTGACAAAGTGACAAAATATTTTGAAAATTATGTATATTTGGAGTAGTTATGTATAAGTGGACGAAAGAAGTTTCTTTTTGCTTCTTTTAAAAAAAATCTCTATATATCCACACCATGATTTTAATTAAATGCCATAATAAATATCAACTTTGTTTCCTAGCTGGCAATATATATTTCATTTTCTAATATACCTTGATAATTACAGCCACTCAATTAGGAGGTCCTTATCAATGTCTTGTCTTGCAATAATTTACGTATTAAAGTAGAAAGTTTGGCAAAAGTAGCTCACAACTAGTTCGGTAGATGATGATTTAGCGTCTTTAATCAAGAGTCTCGTTTTAAATGACATTTATATTATATTTTTACGATTTTTTTGTGTGCTACGGATTGGGGTCTCATATCCTTACTTAGGTTTGTATGATGCGGGAAATGTTTTCCACTCGATTTATTAATACTAGGGGCGTTAAAATCAAGTTCTATCCATTCAAGTTTGGGGGAAGGGGGAAAATTTGTCTATTATTTGTTCAACCTTTTCAGTCTAGTCATATTTGACATATCACATATAGTCATAATAAAGAAAAATAATAATTTTATAATATATAAAAGTAAATATATTAAAGCAATTAAACTTTAAGAAGAATCGGACGAGTTGGGTTATAACCCGCAATTTCAGTCCAATCCACTTATTTGACACCTCTAATCAGTATCAATATTATTCGATTAAAGTTAAATTTGTGCATTGTTGGGCCTAATTTTTGGGGAGGCGCTTCCGAATTTCCATTTCAAAGGACTCAAATTCAAAATCCTTAATTAAAGATGGAGAAACCCTACAATTTTTACTATAATTTATATTAAATATATGAAAAATGATTACTCAATACTCAATATTCAATATTCATATTTTATATTAAGACTCGACTAAATCAGATATTTTACAATATATATGAAGACCTTTTTTTGTGGATATAAAGAGTATTTCCAAATAAAGGCATGCTTGCTAATACTAGCAATAATTCAAGCAATTAATTGACTATGCTTTAGTCTTAAATTAGTTGGACTAAACTCGTGGTTGACACGATAATATAAACACCACATAACACTATCGATATTAATTACTTATTAATTAAGAACTAACAAGTTGATCTTTCTTTTCATGATTTATTATATAATAAATATAAGATATTATAAATGCATGCATGCACTCACATGACTAATTAATCTAAGATATGAAAGTGATCAAGAATTTAAAATTTATCAGAACTTCATTTAAATATTTCATTTGTCAATAATCAATATACAAACAAGATAATTTATATTCGACATAATTTTCCTATTAATAAATAATCAATAATATTCGAGTCACCTCGAATAACATGGCCCACATAGGATTGTGTTATATTCTTGGCCGGTTACAAGATAAACACAGGGTCAATTCTAAGCCTTGGAAAATAAGGCACCTTCATTAGACCTCTAAATTTGAGGGGCATCATTTTTTTTAGTAATAATAAAATTATTATACGTTTTCTTTTAAAAAATATATTTTATACAATCTGTACTTTAATTTTTAACTTTGTCTGTTTGAAAAAAAATAGTTATTTATTTTGTCAATTTTTAATTTTTTACGTGACATATTTAAAATCACAAAATTAAATAGCATTTTGATATATTCTACACATTTAAAAAAATAAAAAATTAAAAGTTTAAAGTCTCCGATTCATATTTAACTTTAGACTACTAACATTCTTCAAATCAATCATATACTTTATTACGAGAGTTAGGTGAAACTCTCCCTCTTAGAACAGTACTATATGAGACTTTCATCTTATACGATTCAAGCAATAAAACACTCGAATACTCATTGCAACAAATATGGAAAAGTTTGAAATTTATTAAATTTTGATCCCATTTTTTATAAAAAGAAATAATCCCAAAACTCTTCTTTATAGCGATAATATCAAAATATCAAATTGATACCATCGTTTTTTTAATCTTTATTTTGATATATATTCCTCTAATAAACACACTACGTATCTAAGAAAGTGGACCATCAAATGTTCACCATTAGTTTCACTATGTGGATAGATATATTCCCTTCGACCTTCACATTTTGAGGATGTAATAGCTTTGCAAGAATTTACGTCTTCTCTTAGGCATCTTTTTTTCTTTTTCAATTTTTCTATGATGATCTCATGTTCTTTTTTTGGTTTTATCAGTGTTCAGTATCCACATTGAAATCCAACTATTTTAGATTCGCACTGCATATGATCCCATATAGAAGAAATGATCTCTATTAAGAATTGTTTGGTAACTAGAACTCAAACTCAAAACATCTTGTTAAGAAAAAAAGCAGTCTCATATTGTAGGTTCTAAATATAAAAAAAAATGTTAAATTTGTGAAATTTTACTAGTAGTAAAGAAACTACACTATTTATTTAATTTAACATATAAATCTAGACCAAATGCATAAACGGCCTCTTCAAGTTGTTATCACTTTTCATTTTGATCTCAATTAAAACTTAAATACTATTTTTTAGACTCTCTTAACGTTGCATATTAAACATATAATAGATAAAATAAAAAGTGTTCCTCACATTTTTTAGAACCATAGAGTTATTCGAAATCCAAAATTCTTCATACTAATCAAATTTTATTGCTATCTATATATCACATACAACCTAATTAGGTGATATTGATGTAGTAAATTCCACGGACATTGGGACCTTAAAAAGAGAATTGCATCAAGTTATATATAACTATATTGCTGGCATCGTTTCATATTTGTTGTCATATTTTTCTTTTACATTCTTTGAAAAAAATATATACAAGAATTTTTTACTTTCTTCACTCATTTTTACCTGTCTAATATTTACTTAACAGACACCCTTAAAATACAACAAATAAAATGATACGTGACTCTATAATTTTACCATATTAAAGAGACGCTGATGTTAAAACAATTACCTAAACTTTCATTCCAAAAGTATTCTTATTCTTAAATTTATTGACAACAAATCCACCCATTCAAACCATATTAAAATAATAATATATGAAAAAAGAAAAGTGAAAAAAGTTGAATATACACTGAATCAAAGTTTAGACTAAATAATGCATAATATTAAATTGTACAAATATTAAAGTCTAAAATAAACGCTTTAAATACAAAACAAATCCACGTGAACAATAAATATGAACAAAATTCCAATATGTGTATTTCCTTTACTTAAAGTTACGTACACCAATCAAAATCAAAACGCGACAATGACAGTTAAGTCGGTATGTTCATCCATTAAATCCACGTGGCACTTCCGTCGGGCCCGCAAAATCTACCCTCTCACCACGTAAACCATACTATAAAAAATGTAAAAATAAATAGAGTAAAGATTCGACAATATACTAAAATATTTCATTTTTTTGAGTTTCATATCTAAATTACCATGTATGCAAGTTTTTTTTTATTTGGATTATCATTAAATATTAAGAGAAGTATTGAAAACATTCGAATTTGACACATTATTAGTTTCATCTCCCAATTTTTGATGGCCTTAAAAACACCCTTTATTTAATTAAATAAACTTAGATACACCCCTGATCTGCAATGTAACATAACAAGTAATCTCAAAATCTTATAGAGCATTAGTCTCTTAATAAGAAGTTGATAAAAGTGATGGAGACACTCCTAAACTTAGCGATAATTTATGAGTGTATTTCAGACATGTTGTAAGATCGAGATGTATTTAAGTTTAGTTAGTCAAATAAAATGATTTTTTATGGTCTCAAAATCTTGTAGAACCTAGTTTAGTATTGTTTTCAATAATTCTCTCAAAATTAAACATGATAAATTGAGAATATGTTTCGATAAATATTTGACTGTCGTTTATAAAAGAGAAATATTTTAAAGGTAATTTTTATCTTTTAACTATAAAAAATAAGTAATTATTATAAATTGGACTCTCTGGAAAGGCCAAAATAGTAAGAAACAATCATTCTCAACCGACGCGCCGTTTTGAAAAAGTAGAAAAATACAAAAAGCCTACGCGCCTCCCTACTATACCTTCTTCTTCAAAAAAATTATTTTTAGCAGCTCATTTTTTCTGTCACACAAAAGTACTAAGGGCTTTTTGGTCTCAAAAAAATTGTTTACCTTTCTATATACTCATTGTAGTCGCTGTGAAGTAGAAGTAATTACTGTTTTTTTTTTCTTTAAAGGAGGAATTATTAGTTTTTTTTTTGTTTTTTGTTTTTTTGGTTGCTCGGATTCATCATATCGGAGAAAATTATCACTTTCCGGTGAGTCAATTTAATGTAAGTTTTGTTTTTTCAATTGAATTGAGTAATTGTGTAGATTTTGCTCCATTAATGTTTTTGTTAGTTTGTGTGACGAATTTTAGTTGTTCAAGTTGCTGTTCTGCTTAAGTTTTTGGTGTTACTGGCAATTGAGTTTAAATTTAACTATTCGAAGTGATTTGTGGGTAAATTGATTGTTGCTAACTAGATAGATGTGGCGGTTTTCAAATAGCAGTTCACCAATTCGAATCAGGAGTTGGAATCTCTCTACGTAGCATTTAACCTTTTTATTTTTAGAAAAAATTTAAATTGTGGTGTTTGGACGAACTTGTGTGCATTAGACTAATTCCAAGTGATACTTGCCAAGTCGGCCCGGTAAGGGTGTAGCTTAGTGGTCAATAAAGTGAGTTGAGAATCACTAGATCTCAGAGTGGACTTTTACCTTTACTGTTGCTCAATTGTGCATTTTGCTGCTCTTTTTAAAAGCATGATACCCAAAAAAAGAAAAAGAGAACTTGGGGCCTTTGTTTTTTAGTTTTATGGTATATTATGCTAGTGTCGCCATTTCCCTTAGAAAAGATCAACTTTTTAGTATAGTTCATTTAACAAGGTAGGATATTTTTGAGTTATGAACTTTAAATCTAGGATAGGATTTGTGGTTCCGCGTTACCGGACAATTTTTTGATAGAAGAGGACCTCTTTCTGCAAGTTGCATGACTAATTCTTGAACTAATGGGAAGGGTTTATCTCTAGTTCTATCATATTTGTGAAAAATGAAACACTTGAGCCTAAAACATTTACTTTTGCAGTTTGTGGACTGCCAAAACAACTGTTTTTCTGGCTACTGATGTTTTCCAGTCATTAGGGAATGCCTATGAGCTTGATTATTGATTGAGGTTGCTGGCTTATTTGAAAGACGAGGATGAAGCTATCTGCACTCTTGACTTCTGCTGGAGTTAATATTTCAGTCTGTGTGGTGCTGCTCATTCTGTATTCCTTACTAAGGAAACAACCAACTTTTGTAAATGTCTACTTCAGCCAGAGATTTGCTCGGGTACGAACAAGACAGCTCGGTAGCTTTAACTTTGAGCGATTTGTTCCTTCTCCTAGTTGGATCTTGAAGGCATGGGAAGCATCCGATGATGAAATAGTTGCTGCCGGGGGATTGGATGCATTCGTGTTAGTGCGGATGATTGTTTTCAGGTGAAAGCTCAACTTTTCTCATTGTAGAAGTATTTACTTCCTCACCTTTTTTTGTTGAAAAAGTCAATTTAGTGCCTGAAATTCAGAGTTAGCGATTCTTCCCTCAACTTTGTTCACGTTTCAACTGAAGTTCAGTAATTGTTAGTGAATATTTCATCAAGCTGAGGAATTCCAGTGGAAAGATGTCCACTTGTTGCTGAAATATTAATTGCTTGTTGCCATGGACTGATTTTAAATAGTGTGTTTCCAATAAAGGTGGACAATTTGATGTCATTGTACTATTGCAGTATGCATTTCCCAATAAGGATGTATAGCATATGTTAGATGGTGAATTTGTTCTTAAGTATGCTGTGCACCTATCTTTACTTCATCTATGTCGGGTCTATGTACCATTAGTCTTGTAAGTGTACTTACCTTTTCCTGCTTCTTATGGTGGACAGTTTCCGAATATTCTCCATTGCAACTACTCTAGGCCTTTTCCTCGTGGTGCCTCTTAATTATTTTGGTCAAGATATAAAGCGTCAGCAAATTCCTGCCGAGTCATTGGAGGTATTCACCATTGTGAATGTTGAGCCAGGGTCAAGATGGTATGAAACATGTGAAAGTATGCTGCTAATTATTTGAATGTAGATAAATAATCTATTCCCTTCTAAATGGACATACACAGATGCATAATGCAAGTAGTGATTTTATTCCATGCGATATAGAAAGCTTTTGTCTTTGCCTAGTGTTCAACAATCTGCAAATGCCAAGTTTAATCCTTTCAGCATTTTGCATATTAAGTTAATGAATTTTACCTAATAACAAGAAACTATCCCTTCGTCCCAATTTATATGACACACTTTCCTTTTTAGTGCGTCGAAGAAAGAATGTCACCTTTGTATAATTAGAAACAACTAAACTTTATAATTCACTTTTACCCTTAATGAAATGATTTATAGCCACACAAATATCTAAGGTTTGTTTTAGAACACAAATTTCAGAAGTCTTCGTTTCTTTCTTAAACTTTGTGCCAAGTCAAACAATGCCACATAAGTTTTTTTTTTTTTTTTTTTTTGGGGGGGGGGGGGGT
>JAJOOR010033712.1:0-10338 GCA_036250505.1 Solanum acaule | reverse complement strand
ACTTTGCAATATTTATTTTATATGATGATTTCATTATTATTTTTTATTGAATATTTTAGTGTCATCAGTACTCATCTCATATTTTGTGTTATTTTCTTAAGAAACACCTTAGATAATTGTATTTTGGTTGGACTAAAAATATATTTGGAGCACAAGTTAATTATATGTTTGTATGCAATCTTTACCCAAAAAAATTCAAAAAACTTAAAAAATCCGAGGTTTATTAGTTTGATTTGATTTATAAATTAAAAAAT
This sequence comes from Solanum acaule, assembly GCA_036250505.1. Taxonomy (NCBI): domain Eukaryota; kingdom Viridiplantae; phylum Streptophyta; class Magnoliopsida; order Solanales; family Solanaceae; genus Solanum; species Solanum acaule. The sequence continues at coordinate 10,084 of JAJOOR010033712.1, read as the reverse complement.
TAGACACAATGGTTTGGTTTGGTATTTGAAAAACCCTAACCAACCCGAGGTTGAAAAATCCAAAAAAATCCGAATTTTATTAGTTTGGTTGGTTTATAAATTAAAATTTTTTACACAAGTGATCTGATTTGATATTTAAAAAACCCGAACCAACCCGGTCATGTACACCCCTATATAGTATATATGCAGTAAAATTCATGTACAAGTATGCATAGTAGCGATATCAAAATAAGCTTTTAAAAGAAACATTCTTCTAATGAAGAGAATAAACACAACCTAGAGATGATGAGTTTGGTTAGAACTTCATGTTGATAACGTGTTATGAAATGAATATCAATGCTAAAGAAACAAAAAAGATAATGTACTAAAATTAAGAAGAAAGATTAATGAGAAAATATAGTGTATTATTGTTTTTTTCACTTGTTCTTGTCTTATCTCTTTGTTACCAGAAAAAGGCCAAACACATACACAGCCCCTTAAACTTGGCCCTATTTTTTATTTTGGCACTCCAACTTAGCCTTGTTCCATTTTAACCCTTGAACTCCATTTTTTCTGTTTCATTTTAACACGAAATACTATTTTTATGATTTCTTTATTTTATATATATTCTTCAAATGCAACTTCTTATTTTAAATCGACACGTGTCAGTTAATTTTAGTTAAAAAAATTAAAAATTAACAAAAAATAATAATTTCTTTTTAAGAGTGTTATGTATTTTTGTCTGAAAAATAACCGACGAAATTGTGTTGGTTTTCTTTCTTAAAAGTCACCGACAACCTAATAAAGTCAGTCGAGTTTTAACATTTTTTAGTAGTGTTATTAGAAATGAACAAGAGTGTTTTTTTACTCGTATTGAAGATGAGTTTTTTTATTCGTATTAATTTATATTAAAAATTAAAAGTGAGTATTTGCGTTAAATTTAGATAGCCTAGATGATAAGAAAAAAAAAATAAGTAGTGTTATTTAATTTAATTGAATGTTTAGAAAGAAAATCAAAGAACTTTCGTCAATTTATTTTCATGCAAAAATACAGAGAAATCTCAAAAAATAATATTATTGTTTGAAAATTTTTATGTTCGTTTGCGAATGTTTAATTTTTCTATGAAAATTAACAGGCACACATCTATTTTTTAAAATTTTTTGTTAATTTTTATTTTTTTTTAACTAAAATTAACTGACATGTGTCTATTTAAAATAAGAAGTTGCATTTGAAGAATATATATAAAATAAAGAAATCATAAAAATAGTATTTCGTGTTAAAATGGAACAGAAAAAATGGAGTTCAAGGGTTAAAATGAAACAAGGCTAAGTTGGAGTGCCAAAATGAAAAATGGGGCCAAGTTTGAGGGGCTGTGTATGTGTTTGGCCCCAGAAAAATGATATATATATACATGTACAGTCATTTATTTGACATGTATATACTTGGACACCAAGTATATTGTATGGACATCTAATTTACAAAATGTAGTATATTTTGTATATATCTATCTTACAACACAATGTATAATGTGTTTATATTCATGTTACAACACAAAGTATATTGTGTTTACATGCATGTTACAATACAAAGTACATAGACGTATCCAGGATCTTAAAAATATGTGGGCACCATTATCTTCAAAATAGACATTTAATTCAATTATATAAATTTTATGGTGACAACAAGTTGACGAGCAAGGAGCAACCTTTATATAGTAATATATTAGCAAAAAACATCATTCACTTACAATTGTCCTAGACAAGTTTTTATATTTTGAAAACGGTCAATAATGACACCATTACTTACACTTTTAAATGTACTATGCTCACTATATAGCAAACTAAACAACCATTCAAAAGATCTTCATCCATCATATTACGCAAATCATTCTTTATGTACTTCATTGATGATAATGTTCTTTCCACGCTTGCGGTAGCAACAAGAATAATCAAAGTTAGCTTTAGAAGTAGATACACAAATGACCAAGTTTGATCTAGTTTTGTCTCTATCATCACTCTTGCAAGATCCTTGATTCCCTTCAAGTTGAGAAATTTGCTATCACACTTTTGAGCATAGACAATAAAATCATCGAGTTGAAAATTGAGTTACCGAAGCTCTTTATCACCAACTCACTTGGATAGTACTCGGCTAGTTTCATTATCCCATCCTTGTGAAAATTAGCAAATGAATCAACCGGACTCAAATAGCCATACCAAGGAGTAAGTCACTAGTCACCACATGATCAAAACGATTATATAAGCTCTTGAAGTGTCAAATCAATGACGACATAAAATACTTCCACATGAAAGTTATGCAAATATGAAATATTAGACCTCTTACACTTCGACTTTTCATTAGAGTAGTCTTCATCCATTTTGGGAATTGAAATATCATGTTTACCACAAGATAAGCTAACCTCATCCATCGATAGAGTCTCATTTATCCTCTCTCATCGTTTGCAATCTTTTCTTTGAAAGGTCAAGCAATCCCATAGCATTAACGATATCTTGATCTTTCTTCTATAAAACTTTATTCAACTCATTTGTCAACAGCAACACCTTAAACACAAGTGCAACAGAGAGCCGAATTCAAATTCATGAATCTTGCTCAAAAGATTTTACGCTGCAAATCTATCAAAATGATATGGACAATCACGTTTCATATCACATTAACAATTGAAGAAAAAAAATCAAGAAGTTGTCCAAGGTTTTAAAATGAGACCCCCAACGAGTATCATCTGGTCATTGGAGGCCACATTCTTGATTCAAACCTTGCCATGTATGAACATCTCCAAATTTAAGCAGCTCTTCTGACTTATCTTCTTGATTTTGTCAAAGTGAACCTATGTGTTCAAATGAAGCTCCAATAGTATTCAAAATATTAGTGAGAACATAAAAAAATTATCCACATCCGAATTCATTTGGGAAAGACCTACAAGTGTCAATTGCAATTGGTGAGCAAAACAGTGAATAGAATATGTGGATGACGTATCTAGTAAAATCAAAGACTTGAGATCATTTATTTCCCCTTGCATATTACTAGCCCCATCATAACCTTGACCACGTATTTTGGATGTACATAATGAGTGATCCAAAAGCAAAGAATAATTTGCCCTTTTAATGATTGAGAAGATGTATCATTTACGTGGACATTACCCAAGAATAGCTCTATCACCATTCCACTTTTGTTGACATATCTCAAAATTAGAGTCATTTTCTCCTTATGAGAGACATCATTTGATTCATCAATTAATATTCCAAATAATCATCGTCCAAGTCTTCAATAGTAGCCTTAGTTGTTTCTTTAGCACAAGTCTTCACAATATCTTTTTGAATTATCGGACAAATCATCATATAATTTTGTGGAGCATTACCTAATTAATATTACTCTTCCCACATCAAATTTTCTATCCTCATACCATTTTAAAAGTTCAAGAAAAGCACCTTTATATTCAGGACCTTCACTTTCATCATGTCCATGACATGAAAATCCCGATGTCAAGAGAAATCTTGCTACGTCAATTGAGGCATTTAAACGCATCCAATAATCACTTCTTGCCTTTTCACTTTGCTTGTCAAAAGAAGATTGGATCGATTGCAGGTTTATCATATCTTGCATCCTATTGAAATATTTATGATGGATATTATTTACCTTACCAACATGTTTTTTGAATTTTTCTAATGTTTTGTTCCAACACATAAAACCATCTCTTGTAAGTGAATCTCCAGCATTTCCACGGCTTTCAAGTTCATTCTTGAACAAATAACAACACAAACAATTAAATGTTGCGCCTGCTTTAATGATATATTCCAATCATTGAGATCTTCTCTTAAATCAAGTTGGTCCAAATTGACGCATTTTATCTCAAATTTAGGGAAGATATAATCAACAAGTTGACATGACTCTTTTTTTAATGTAATACCTCCTTATCGCATATCGAATATTAGGACCATAAGCTGAAATAGGTATTTGGTCTTTGGGATCTACTTCAAAAGATTTCAAATCAAGCATATTATCCATATTTGAATGTTAAAAAGAATTTGTATGTCTTTGAACTTCCGGAGCTACTTGTGAACTCACAAATGGTTGACTAGAGCTATAGAACGTTGTTGGCCATCTTTTGGCTTTGGTAACTTGATGAGAAATTTATCCATTTGTGATTTGATGATTTGAATGTAAGAATTATTTTAGTTACAAAATTAAATATTCACACTTCTATTCAATCCTATCAAAACAAAATAATTTTAAAAAATATTAGCACAAATAACAAGTTTACTAATAAAAGAAGAGAAAAAACATAAAGTCACCATTAAAGTTATTCCGAATTTTCAAAAAGACACTTTAACTTTGAAAGCGTCCTAATCCCCCACGAAAGTAATGAATATCTTTGTAAAATGATCATTTTGACCCATTTTCTCACTATGTTTGTGAACACTCAAATAACAGCGCGTGAAGATCTATTTTAACTGCCAAAAACCAATTCAAAAATGCCATATTTCAATTGTTTTCTTTATTAATTAATTAAATACTTCATCTTCTTTTCTTTATTAATTAATTAAATACTTCATCTTCCCCAAATTTGCTGTTGGAGAAGATTTTTTCAAACAAGTACTTTTAGGAATCAACAATGGTGACATCAACCTCGACACCAGTGTAATATCCGGTAAGTTGAAATAACTATGAAGAAGCTGGAAATCGGAAATAGTCATTTTTGGAAAGAATTAAAAATCTGGAAAATTTGGCCAAGTATGGGAAAAAGTGAGGTTTTAGCCAACTTTGAGCTGTCATAACTTCTAGATCAGGATGATTTAGGTGTAGTTTTAGTTATGTTTGCGAAGCTCATGGAATTATCTTTCCAACGCCACCAATTTTGCTCGATTCTGAGTCCGTATAAATGAGTTATGCCCTTTGGAAGTCAGGCAATTGGCAAGGAAGTCCGTCCAGAAATTTTAAGGGTATTTTGGTCTTTTCCCTAACCAATTCTTTTGGTTATATTGTTGTATTAGACTGATTTTTAGATCACTTTGTCCCATTTTAAAGAGTGAGAGTGAGGGTTTGTAAGTGAAGAGGAGAAGAAGAGGAGGAAGAGAAGATCAAGCAAGGTTTCGTCAAGGATCGTCGTGGATATCGTCGAGGGTGATCCCTATTAGGTATGTGAGTTCATAGTGTTGGGTTGGTTCTTTCTCCCACACGCCAAACTCGTTTTATTTTCGAGAAAAGATTGGTTGTGTTGTTGAAGTTGTTGGTTGTGTTGTTGATGTTGTTGATTGTGTTGTTGAAGTTCCTTGTTGATTTGGGACATGTTTCTGGTTGTGTTTTTGAGTTGAAATATATTGTATGTTGAGGGGTTTATGATTCTAAGTATTTGGGGCTGGAACCTTTGAGGTTGAGAAGGTTTAGAGTTGGAGAAATGAGGGAGAATAGTCGAGTTTTCGGGGGGAAAGGGTGGCGCATCGCGCCCCAAGAAGTGTTCTGAACTTCTCCCCTTGGGGTGCCGCGCCTTGCAGAGCGCCTCAGCAGCCCTTCTGAACTCTGAGGGCTGGCGTCCCGCGCCTTGCAGAGCGCCAAGGACGCCAAGTTTCCCCATTCATTTCACACTTTCTCATGCATGTTCCTTGGTATTGTACCTATGTTTCATAGTTGTTTCCAACGCTCCAAGGTACGTTTAAACGTCAAGAACTCATCCATAAATGTGTGATCATATGCCTTGAATCCATAATCCAATTCAAGGAGAGTTAGGATCAAGTCAAAGTGAAGTTAAGGGTCAAGTCTAGAAGTTAAAGAAGTAAGTCAAAGCAAGTTTTCAAAGTTGTTCAAGAGTCTTTATTGAACGTTTTAACTTCGTTTTAAGGTTCAAGTTTCAAGTCGAGTAAAGAGTATAGAGTTTCAAGCTAAGTAAAGAGTATCGAGTTTCAAGTTAAGTCAAGAGTTTAAAGTTGAGTTCATTTCTCAAAAGCTATTAGAGAACTAAGTATTCCCAAAGAAGTTTATAAATGTTTTTACATTTGAGTAAGAGGGGAACCGTGTTTTCCAAAAGAGCCTTTGGGCTAAGTTTTGAGTAATTACCTCAACTAAAGAAAGATGTGTTTAAAGACACTTATGAGCCAAAGTATTTTTGAGAGTAGTATTGAGCACCGAATTGGGGACACGAGTTCATATTAACTCAACTCTCCATAAGAACCATGCGCCAACATGGGACTTGACGGGACATTCTTTTTAGATGATCACGTAAGATTAAGCTAGTGGATCCACTAAGTAAAGTAAGGTCTTATATCACGGCAAGGTATAGGATGGTCCTTGGGCAACGTGAGGTAAAACATTGTATCATCACTAAGGCTCATAGTGGTGGTTGTCGGTTAAAGAACCTCCCACAAAAGTTATATTACTTTGATATAAGTAAAGTTGAGTTTGTTATGGTTTTATCATTAACGAACTAAGTTGTTTATACTGTTTTACAAGCTTTATATATTGCATGTGTCTTATTGCTTTATATATTGAGTTCAGTTATTCATGAGTCGAACAGAGCCAAGGTAAGTGTTCTCTTGTACTCCTTTCAAGCTGAAGTTGTGGTTTAGCTTTCCAGCTTGCATACTCGTACATTTCATGTACTGACGTCAGTTGACCTGCATCTTATTATGATGCAGACGCAGGTACCCAGGATTAGCATCCAACACGTCGTTGATCCAATTGAGCACTTTAGAGTCAGTGGTGAGCCTCCTTGCTTTCCGGAGGACTCGGTTATTTTGTTCTCTTTGGTTTGCTTTATTAGGATGTTGTGGGGTCTGTCCCAACATCCATCTCAGTATTATAGAGGCTTCATAGACAATCAGTCAGTTAGTTTTGAGTCTCTCATCTATGTATATATATATAATATTCTATTTTTTTTAGACTCGAGTTGCCTTTTGGCAGATTTTATCAGTTGGTTGTTTTATAACCTTTCATTGCATTGAGTTATGCTGTTGAATTAAGTTTTCGCTGAATTAAGAAAGCCAGGCCAAGGGTTCGCTTGGGGGCCAACAATGGTCTTTGAGTGCCAGTCACGTCCAGGGTGTAGGCTCGGGCGTGACAACCAGGTTCAATGGTGATTGAGGTGATTTGCTTGACAACATTTGGGGAGCTAAAAAGGTCAATCCGCGCTCGTGAACCCGCAGCTCAAACTTGTCTCATGTATTTGTGCCTTCTCCATAGGAAGACTTCCTAGGGATAATGTTAAGAACCTTTGTTGGCATTTCTACAGGTCCTTTTACTCTAGTCTCCTGTCCTTAGCACCACAGACCAAATTCGTACACATTTTCTCAAGATTCTTAACGTTTTTTGGTAGAAAGAGTGATCCTAATCAATCTTCTCTCAAGGCCCTCTAGCCCTGGTTATGTCAGCTTCATCGTCGCATACGCGGATACACCATACTTTGATTTGATGAAGAGGATGAAGACCTAGCCGCAATTTCGATTTTCTTTAAAGAGGGTGGTAGCAAATTTCAATGGAAAAGAAGAGAACATTTGAAAAAAAAAAAAGAAATGAAATGAAGGTGTTTTTGTTAAGATTCAGGTCGGATTATCCTCACTTTTATTAATATTTAAATTTAATTAAAATGATCAAAAAGGTGAGCATCACGCTCCTCTTCATAGATATGGAAATGAGTCAAAATGGTCTATTTACAAGGGTATTTAATACTTTTATGTGGTAATAAGTCGCATGCAAAGTTAAGGTGTCTTTTTGAAAATTCAGGACAACTTTAGTGGTGACTTTATGTCTTTTCTCAATAAAAGAATCACAATTATTAGATAACTATTTAGAAATCAAGAAGTTCTTATAAATTTAAAATATTCAAGCAATCAAATAATGACACTACTTCATAAATCAAGAAAAACATATAAAACAAATGAAGTACACTAATAAATAAAATTGGATTTTTTTTTAGATAGCATACCTTGTTACTTGTTCTCAAATCTCACTTCTACTTCACCATGAACTACAAAGTGGAATGGAACCAAAACAAGAACAACATGATGTCTTTACACTTTTTCACCTTTTAGTTTAGGACTTTGAAAAGTCAAAAGAAAAAGTTTTAAAAATATAAGAAAAACGTCAAAAGAAGAAAAGGAGAAAAAAAAGTAAAGAGTATAAATTGACTTTATTGACACTTCTAGCTTAAGGTCTAGAGATAGCTGATGGAACCTTAAAATATCGGTATTTGAACCTCTTTTTACTTATAAATTATTTAAATTAGTTATTAAAAGTGGCACATTTAGTTATATTAATTAAAAAATTAATGTGGATAAAGGAATTTAAACCACAAATCTGCAGGTCATGCACCTCCTATTTGGACATACTTATCAATACACTAAAATACTTTTTTTAACGTTGGGTTCACCTATACAAATTTGAAAAGACAATTAAAAAAACTAACAATACTACATAGAGGTTAGGAAGGGGAGGATAGGTGCATGTGAACCCACTCCCTTCTATGTATATATGTCTCTGACAAAGTATATTTATGTGGACATCTATTTTACAACAATATTAACATTGTCTATATACTTATCAAAACAAATTATTTATCTACTCAAAATTCAAATATCCTTCCCAAAATTTCTGGTATCAGAGCTTGACAAATAATCATACACTTCAACAAGACTTCAAACAATAGTTCCTTGAGAATTAATTTGAACTCAATTTAAAATAAGAACTTTCTCAAGAAAAATACTTCATTTAGATCCTGCAAATTTCATAAATAAAAGATCTAAGCAAATCCTTTAAAGAAAGTGTATTTAGTCTCTCTCTCTCTCTTTGTTTCATAGTACAAGTTTTGTTTATTTCAGCTAACAAATAATGACATGGATGATCTTTTTGTAAAACATAAATGACATAAATGAGCCAAACTTTTAACGGATGTCATAGATGAGCCTTTTTTTTAAAGTTCGATGACATATTTGAGCAATTTCCCTATTTCGTTTGGGGAGCTTTGGCTCTTCATGTTCACTAAAGTAATTTAGTACACCTACTTACTCTATTTCTTACAAATTGAAAAGCTTAGATTTCTTTCCCTTTTTATAATACAAAGTAATTAATGTGAGGTGATGTATTTTCATTTTCTACTAACCAACCCTAATGATCTTTAAGTTAGTTTAACGCAACATTATTTGTTAATTATAACGCACAATTAATTATTTATTTAATGTAAAATAAAATCTTACATAATAACTCTTAAAACTTGTTAAATTTGAAATCGTTATTCTAAACACCCAAAAGAAACGAACTAAATCAACGAAAATAAAAATTATGTTTCGTTTGGGGAGCTTTAGCTCTTCATGTTCACTAAAGGTAATTGAGTACATCTGATTAAGGTATCTCACTAGAATATATGAAACTAATTAGAAAAGTTAATGAATCACATTAGAAAGTTCACAATTTCGATTTGAATGTTTGTTTATTTCAAAAGTTTGAATTAATGAAAGGTGTTTGATGTTAGAACCAAGGTTAAATGCTCATGTTTATTATATTACTAGTCCTAGGAACGTGCGTTGCACGTTTGTCCCCTAATTGACATTAGAAAAGTTAATTTAAATATATATATAAGTAAATATATCATAGTGGAGCATACATAAATTCATCCCTAGGTTCAAAACTAAGTCCTTATGTAAGTTTGACATAAGAATATAACTCTTCACAAAATATAGATTGAAAATCTTGTGTCAGATGTTGGAGGTTTGATATTTTTAATGTTTCATGAAAAATAAACTTTTTTATTATATCAGAGGAATTAATATAATTTAATTACTAAACGTAAGTTTTAATAATCAAAATGTCTAGGTGGTGTGACATCAAATTTATAGAAAAAATTACAAGTTCAAACAAAAAAGAAAGAAAAGTAAATAAAGACATGACCTCTATAATAAAAGACATTGACATTAAAATATGTAGACAAAAATATTGTCATATTGATTGAATTATATTTTGTTAGAAGTCGACTTGCTATAAGCAAAATGTTGCATATGTACAAAAAACTAAAATCATAAAAAAAAAAAAAAAAAAAAAAAAAACAGAAAAGAAAGCATGACTATGTAAAAAATACAAATACACTATATTTCTTGAACTATATAT
>JAJOOR010033711.1:0-12298 GCA_036250505.1 Solanum acaule | reverse complement strand
AATACATAATAACTAACATAAATTTATTCAATCATATATATGATATTCAGGAATATATGAAATTAGTTTCGCATATTTGTTGAACAATATACCTTTGCCTCTTGCTTAGCCATGCTATCTGAAATATCTGATTGGATTTCAGATTTATCCATTAACTTTTAAGTATTTAGTATCTTGAGAGAGTGTGATTTCAAGAGTTATGACTTGAATATGCATGATCTCTCAAGTATTAATGAAGATTTTAAGTGTGCATATCAAGTAGAAAACATAGGTATGATTCGAGGGAACTCACACACAAAGAAGGTCGGATGGGTATGGGACTTGGCGACCCTGGCACACTGGGTGGCGCGGACCGCCAACCCCTATACTACTGAACGTGGGTTGGGGCGTACTGAGTGGCATGGTGCGCCAGGCCCCAACCTACTGAAAGTGGTTTGGGGCGCACTGAGTGGCGCGGCGCCCCACCTTATACCCAGGTTTTGACAAATTTTCTTGCTTCAAATTCATGTTTAATTCCCCTAGAATCGAACGATTTCCCTTAAACTCTTTTGGATTCTTAGGCCCAACATAATTACAATGAAATCCACTCTAAATTAGTCAAGAACAATACTCAAATAGAAGATCCTCATTGCAAGAACTGAACGAAACCTCATATCAAAGGATGAAACACAAACTTTAAGAAGCTCATCAAGAACTCATCAAGAACTCAAATTTCTCAATCTTTATGGATGAATTTGATAATATAAATCATGATTGGTATGTGGGTGAACGAACCCAACACTATGAAAACTTACATACCTCTTAGGATCAAATCCTTGGTGAAAACCCCTCGAAGATTTCAAGAATATTGATCGTTCTTCCTTTTCTCCTCTTTTCCTCTTCTTGAACTCCTCTCTAAAACCCTTAGCGTATTTAGGATTGTGAAAACTGATCCAAATCAGTTCAGACCTCTAAATTAATACTAAAAACATTTAAAGCAGATAGGGTAAGGAAACGACCAAAATACCCCTCATTAATTTGGGTAACTTTCCTTAACTAGACATGATGACTTCAAACGAGCATATCTCCCTCATCCGAACTCAAAATTTAGTAAACTCGGTGGATTTGGAATGAGGATTCAAAGACCTTTCATTTGATATCTTATGGGCCACCTAACTCATCATGTACTGAAAGATATGGTCGTTTGAAGTTGACCCAAAACTCTCAACTTAAGCATAACTTGTAAAATTCTCAAATTAGCTCTTCCCAAATTAGTTCTTTCTAAATTTAGCTCTTTGCTAAGGCGGGATGTTACAATATCTGCCCCTTGGAAACATTCACACACAACTCAAACACTCAACATGCAAATCAACACAACATCTCAACTTAAAAAGTACTAAGAAAACAATGAGTACCTTGGTTTGGAATTTCTCTGGACTCAAAGAGATGTAGGTATCTCTTTTACATATCCTCCTCAGCCTCCCAAGTAGCTTCCTCAACAAACTGATTCCTCCATAAGACCTTGACTGATGATACATCCTTGGTCCTCAACTTGCGAACTTGACAATATAGAATCTGAACGGGTATCTCCTCATAAGATAGGCTGTCCTTAATACCAATATTTTCAGTCGGTATGATAAGTGATGGATCGCCCATACACTTCTTCAACATTGAAATGTAGAATACCAGATGGATTGCTGCTAACTCTTGCGTTAGCTCCAACTCATATGCTACATTCCCAATCCTCTTTGATGTCATGTAAGGGACAATATACCGGGGACTGAGGTTTCCCTTCTTACCAAACCTTATAGCACCCTTCATGGGTGAAACCTTCGAGTAAACCCAATCATCCACCTCAAACTCCAAGTCTCTTCTCCTAATATCTATATAGGATTTCTAAAGACTCTGCGTTGTTTTCAACCTTTCTTGAATAGTCTTCACTTTCTCCTTAGCTTGATCAACCAAGTCTGGTCCTATCAACCCAGCTTCACCAACCTCAAACCATCTAATAGGATATCTACATCTTCTCTCATAAAGAGCTTCATAATGAGCCATCTGGATGCTAGTGTGATAACTGTTATTGTAAGCAAACTCAAAAAGAGGTAAGTGGTCATCCCAATTACCCTTGATATCAATCACACACGCCCTCAACATGTCCTCTAAAGTTTGAATCATGCGCTCTACTTGACCATCAGTCTGAGGATGGAAAGCAGTACTCAAATTTACCTTCGAACCTAAACCTTTCTGGAAAGACTTCCAAAATTGTGCGGTAAATTGTGCACCTTTATCTAAAATGATGGACACCAGAACTCAATGAAGTGTAACTACCTCTTTAATATATAATTTGGCATAATCCTCTGCTGAAAAAATAGTCTTTACTTGTAAGAAATGGGTTGATTTAGTCATCCGATTTACAATCACCCAAATAGAATCATTTTGCCAGCGAGACCGCGACAAACCAGTGATAAAGTCCATGTTGATCATCTCCCACTTCCATTTCAGAATCTATATGTTCTGTGTCATACGACCGGGCCTCTGGTGCTCTACCTTGACTTGTTGGCAATTCTGACACTTATCAACGAACTCTGCGATACACCTCTTCAAACTACTTCACCAGTAGACTTCTTTCAAGTCACGATACATCTTTGTGGAACTTGGATGGAAAGAGTATCAGGAGCTATGAGCTTCCTCCATGATGCTCTCTTGGAGCTCATTCACCTTTGGTTCACACAATCTACCTTGATACCTCAATACACCATCTCCCTTTGTTCAAACGTCACTTCCTGCTTATGAACATTTACCTTCAATTCAAGAAAAATAGGATCTTGGTCTTGTTTATCTTTCACTTCGGATAGTAGTGATGATTCAACCTCATTCATCACCACCACTCCACCTTCATTGGAATCCACTAACTGGACTCCCAATCGTGCAAGTCAGTGCACATGTTTAACTAATTATTTCTTGCCTTCCTCAACATGGGAAGTACTATCCATAGATAACCTGTTTAAAGCATCGGCAGCGACATTAGCCTTACATGGGTGATACTATATACTCATGTCATAATCTTTGAGTAACTCCAACCACCTCCCTTGTCTGAGATTAAGCTTTTTCTGACTGAATACATACTGAAGACTCTTGTGATCGGTGAACACATCTATATGAACACCATAAAGATAGTGATGCCATATTTTCAAAGCAAACACTACAATAGCCAACTTTAGATCATGGGTTGGGTAATTCCTCTCGTGAATCTTAAGGTGTTTGGAGGCCTAGGCTATAACTTTGTCATTTTGCATCAATACACAACCCAATCCAACTCTGGACGTATCACAATATACAACAAAACCTTGCGTACCTTGTGGTAAGTTCAACACTAGGGCAGTAGTCAACCTAGTTTTCAATTCTTGAAAGCTTTTCTCACAACCTTCAGACCATTAAAACCTTGTTGCCTTCTGATTCAACTTAGTCAATGAGGATGAAATAGATGAGAACTCCTCAACAAAACTTCTATAATAACTAGACAATCCCAAAAAAAACCCTAATATCAGTTGGCGATGTGGGTCTACACCAATTCTGCACTGCCACAATCTTCTGAGTGTCAACTCGAATCCCATCACCAGAAACAATGTGGCTTAAGAATGTAACTAACTCAAGCCAAAATTCACAGTTGGAAAATTTAGCATACAACTCCTTTACCTTTAGAGTTTGGAGAACTATTCTGAGATGCCTTGCATGATCTTCCTCATTCCTCGAATAAATTAGAATGTCATAAATGAATACGATGACAAACATTTCAAGATATGGCTTAAACACTCTATTCATAAGGTCTATGAACGCTGCAGGAGCATTAGTCAAACGAAAAGACATGACTAGAAACTCATAATGACCATAACGGTTCCTGAATGTTGTCTTAGGGATATCACTTTCTCTTACTCACAACTGATGATAGCCAGATCTGAGATCTATCTTAGAAACATAAGTGGCACCCTAAAGTTGATCAAATAGATCATCAATTCTCAAAAGAGGATACTTATTCTTTATAGTAACCTTATTCAATTGGCGGTAATTAATACACATCTTAAGAAAACCATCTTTCTTCCTCACAAATAAGATTGGAGCGCCCCAAGGTGAGACACTTTGTCAAAAGAAACCTTTATCAAGAAGTTCTTTCAACTGCTCTTTTAACTCTTTAAACTAGGCCAGAGCCATTCTATATGGTGGATTAGAGATATGATGAGTATCACAAAGAATATCTATACCGAAGTCTGTTTCGCTCTCAGGAGGGACTCTTGGAAGATCATCTGGAAAGACATGTGGAAACTCACTCACAACACTAAGAATAGAAATACGAGTGCTGAATTGAACTACTCTACTGGGATTCCATAGATGAACTTCATATCTACAGAAGAAGATAAGAAGAAGAAGAATTTAGACTGAGGAAGAAGAAGAAGAAGAAGAAAGAGATCTAGAAAGAGAGAAGAAATGAGAAAAATACCAATTGATTCGTTGGCTTCTTCTCTCCTGGTTGTTAGACTTATAACCACCTCGTCTGAGCTGGCAGCATCGTAGACCTTCAAACTCATTAAACAACTTTTAATCACAGTCGTCTATTGAATGGATTGTTATTACTCTTCCGCCCCTCATATCGAATCCTCATAACTACATAACTTTATTTGCTCTTTATTTGAAAGCATAACACCCACATACATACGCATACAAAGCGACAACAAAAACAAAAAAGAAAAAAAAACAACACACACGTACAAAGCCAAAGAAAAATCATCCAGTAACACACACAGACACACGAGCAAACCAAAAGAAGAAAAAACCTTCCCATTTTATTTTATTTTATTATCCTTTTAAAATTTCACCAACACATTCACATCTTTTCTTCCTTAATCATTATTTTATATCAACACAAACACATATACCATCACAAACAACCTACAAAAGATTTGTGGGCGTTCTAATCGAGCTTCGGTCAAGGTTTTACGATATTCAATTTTATTTTGCAGTATTTAACTCTAACTTATCTCTTTAATTTATCTATGGAATTTGATGTAATTTTATGATACTTTTTCTTTATATATAGTTTTGTTTCATTCATAATTTGATTGAAATGAATTTGGAATTAAATATATTTGTTGTTATTTATTGTTGTACAATTTTGATGCTTTGAATAAGTTTCTAGTTAACGTCATGTAGAATTTCATTGAATATGGGAAATTAATTAAGGATTTAGAGTTAGTACATAGACTTTTGTTTTATTTAAAATAACAATTTTTGGCTTAAGATAGGTTGAATCATTAATTGAATTACTATTTCTATACAATTTCCATTGGTGTTATCATTTCCAAATTTTAATCTGAAGGAGCTTATATCATAAGTTATATCATTTTTTGTTACTATTTAAATTTAACTTGTTGGACCTTGTACAAATTTAGTTGGAATTAATAATAATGATTTGTTTTGAATAAGTTGTTTTGGATTTATAAAGGAAAATAGTTATTTTTAACGTTAACAAACTTTATACACCTTTTAAAAATATTTGTCTCAATTAAGAATGTGGTTACACATCTTTTTTTGAGACATTAAAAGAAATTCAAGGATGCAGTGACGCACCTTGACAAAGTAATTTTTAATAATTAACTTTCATTAAATTTAAACTAAAAATTGTGGACAGATAAAATTAGGTGATGTACTCGAGAGAAGAAAGCAGTTATGCTCTTAAGCTATTTATATGTAAAAAGTCGAGAATGCAATTATGCATCCGATTTGAGACCAAATAAAAGTTCAACAATAAAAATGCGAACAAGTCATACCCTGAAAATAATATATCTAAAAATATTTTAAAGTATTTGTAACGATCCGAGAGTAACCCTAGACGTAACACGACGTACTCGACCCCAAAGGGATCTCATACAAGCCCTTAGCATAATCATAATCATAAGATCATAGGAAAATAGTGCGAAATTTAAAACTTTTCTTTACAATCGAAATCTCTTATAAAATGAAAGAGAATCTATGACACTATGTCTCAAACCATCTATTATACTTGGGACAAAACTCTTGAAATACAATCTTAGGGACATAGCCCTTACATAAGTCTAAAACATAAAAATAAAGACCTTATCGTTGAGCTCTCGAATACAATGAGGACTCACCAATCTTCCTCCTCTTGATCTCCTATGAACCTAGCCACAAGGATGGAATCTAGTATCTCTGAAGCCTACACTTACAGAAAAATGTAGAAAGATGGGGTTAGCACAAAAGTACCAAGTATGGAAGCCATGCACAAAACCCTTAAAACATGCCAAAAAAAGGGACATTTCATTTGAAATCATGCTATATGCCATCTTTGAACATCATCTTTGAAATAGTTTGAGAATGCAACTCATAGAGCAACTCACATACATTTCATCATAGTATAAGATATATCATTATAATAAAAAGCATAGTCTCCAACAACAACATAATACATATCCCAATCTTCACAATACATAGCCTCTAATCATAACATAGTACAAAGTCAAATGCCAAGATCATCTCATCATAAAGTAATAATAACATAAGAAACCCCTAAGAAACACTTGTGCAATGTATGGTTGGCATCCCATAAAACCAACCCTACTAAGTACTCCTTTGAAGCTACCTTAATCATACACTTCATCGTTAGACCTCATCATAAGCAATAGCCATAATTACAGACATAGTCATGTACATTATTTGAATTATAAGGAAAGCCATTTATAGCAACTAACCATTCAACATATATGCATACATTCATGTCTCATCATATCATGAAGAAACCATCCCATAACATCCTACTAAGTCTACTCGTGCAATATAAATGTGAAGTCCCATACCCCCACTCCTACTAAGTAAAACTCATTAAGAAGTCATAGTATAGTTTATGTCTTATTCATTATCTTATCATTTAGGGAGATTTAACCTTAACCGACATAGACCATGTGAGCTACATGGAATCCGGTGTTCTACCCCCACACTGAAAAGAGGTGTCCTACTTGTCTAAGGTAGAACGTACATAATAGCTTATAGGTGGATCCACTAGCTATATACCTAAGTGGGAACATATTTATGGGATATGGGGATTGCTACTAGAAACCTGGACTTGCTATACGTAAAAGGTTTCCATCCCATGAGACAACATACATTGGGGAGCCGGACTTGCTAATGTATAAGCACCCATCTCATTTTCATATCCACTCGGTGCTAAGCATAATTCCCTTTAAAAGTCATATTAAGTCTTTACTTGGGTTCATGGTCAGAAGAGAATGCACTAGGCAATCAAACCAACATATCATCATAATAGCTCATAGATTCATTAGATGAGAATGTCCTTTCACTTTAGAATCATCAGCATGTGAGTAAACCGTTCACATTGTATTCATATTGTGTTTATGAGGATAGCCTTTCAATCAACACAGCAACATAATCATAATCCTAGACAATTCATACATGAACATGTGTACAGGTAAGGGGAGAATGACCTTTCAACAATAACCATAATTACAGAATAGTCGTAGGATCTTCACTGTCTAAGTGGATCATAAGCAACACCTTAGTTACATCATAATCATATTCATGCATATGTGTGTGTGATTGTCTTTCCAATGACACAACAACAACATTATCATAATAGATACTTTATCCTCAAAGTATTCATAAGCATGCATATAATATCATAATCATGCAAATACATCATATCTTACAACATTCATTCCATGCATAAACTCATATACTCATATTAGAGGTCATGTAGATGAAGTCTTCTCATAATAGGGCCATACACAATTCAACATACATAATGGCTTCCTTCTTGGAGCCTTAACACCCTTATCTTATTCATTTTAGCTCTTTAACCTTAAGCTTACTCTCAAGCCATGTCTCACATGATCACCAAGTATACCTAATTCTCAAGGTAATCTAACCACATGCCTCATTCTGGATCAATTATAGCCATATAGGAACATATAAACTCAATCCCAACACTACACAAACATGATCATTTATATAGGTCATGATCAAGTCAATTCATGTCTAGAAGCTTTACCCTAAATCAATTCAAGTCTAGGTGATCTAATCTAATGCATTACATGAAGAAGTTCATCAATCTTAGAAGGTCATATATAAACCCTCAATTAGCCTCTTTCATGACATAATCCTAGACTATATCAATTTCATCATAGGATCTTAGGTTAGTCAAGGATACATGTTTGATTATACTAGAATCATGTAATTACACCAAGAACAACCATTAATCACACAATTGGGTTATTATTTAACAATTCCCTCATCGTGAAGTCAATTTAGTAAAGAGGGGGAAATCATGGGTCCAAGGGGAATTCTCATCAAAACTAGATCAATCCAATGTTAATTCATCATAAAAAAACCATAATAAATCATAATCAAACAATTGAAATTGTTTTGGAAGAAGACCCATGACATAGACTGAACCCTAGGTTTTTGGGGAAAATTGAAGACTTGAAAACATATTTTGAGAGGGCTCCTTGAATGGAACTTAGACAAGGATGAAAAATCACATACCTTAGGTGTAGAATTCCACCAAATTTGTATTGAAAAGCTCCCATCTTCAAGCCCTAGTTGATCTCTTTCTTTGTCTTTAATGGAGTTCCAGAGAGAAGACTTTTGGAGGGAAGAGAAATTGGGTTTTGATTTGGGGTCTTGGGTTATAATGAATTAATGACTTAGTTTAGGGTCTTATTAGCTTATATAGGTGATTAATTAACTAACTAACCGATCTCCCTTACCCTTAATTAACTACCTAATTAATTCCCAAACACCTAACTAAAACTAAATTACTTAAAACTGGTAGCACCTACGCCCCTCCACCTACGGACCGTAGGTGGAGCTGCTGGACGTCAATCACCACTGTGGTTTTCACCTGAGGCTTAGCTTTGCAGGCTTGGTGCAGGCCTTGACCTATGCCCATGACCTACGGGGAGTGGTCTGATCTACTGGCTGTAGATGGCTATTCGTATGTCACTATATTTTGACAGTTTTAGGGACTGCTTTGGGGTCCTCCTCAAGGACCCCTTGGGTGGTCCGTGGGGAGTCGTACCTAGACATTTTTCCCTTAAAACTCCTATTCTAAGTACGGGAACCATTTTATAAGTTTTAACCCTTATACAACACACCAAAACTCTTACCAAAGGCTCTAGAACTCACTAGTTCAACTCACTAAATTACGGGGTGTTACACGATTGTGCTAGAACCACGAAACTCGAGGGATGCTACTACCTTTCTCTTGGTCAACATAATTCCTTACCCGAATTTCTAATTTGTTGACCAAAATAAAGAGACATTTCCTTTTAATTAGGGATTAAACAAAAAGGTGACTTGGAACACCAGAACTCAATTCCAAATGACGACTCTGAAAGATAAAAATAATCTCTTAATCAATACCGTCACTTAAAATGGAAAACCCTTCTGCCACCGTGCACAAAAAAGGGGTGTGACATCTCTGGCGACTTTGCTGGGGAATAACCAGAATTTGAGCTTTATTATATTGTCTCTTACTTGATTTTATTATTATTATTATTATTTGGATATATTGTGTATGATGGTCTATTATGCTACTTTCTGCTCATTTATTGCTTTTATATTATTAAATTGTATTAAATTGTTTTTATCCCAAATGAATATCCTACCTTTCCCTATGCCTACATTACAAGCCCATAAGTCCTTTTGATCTCATATTTTGTGATCTCATATTTTGTGTTCTCACATTAATGGATATTTATGTGAGCGTCAAGCAAATGGTATCTCAATTTTATGCTTTGAATATCTTTCTGAGTGTGGGAGACTTCTAAAATGTCCTAAGATTAGAACACTTCTATTGTAAGAAGAGAACTTCATTTGTTGCGAGGGCACTTGAAAAATGAGGATATAAATAATTCTAATCCCTTAATTTATGTAAGATGAACTGATCAAATACTTAAATATGTTTGAGATACCATTTGAGACTATATGAATTACTTAGAGTTGACCTCATATTTGTTTGAAAGTAGTTGAATGTAGTTCATATGCATAACACTAATTGTTGGTACCAACTAAAGTCAAGACATTATCGAACATGAACTGATTCCTTTCCAAAAAGATTTTTTTTTTTAAAAAGAAAAAAATAATTTCTTACTTATATGAACTACATTTGACCTGATTCTTGCTATACAAGATACGTAGACAGTCCTACAATGAGTTTGGTCTCACAAAATAAAATTTTATATCCTTGAAGGAATGAAATTGGATCATTTTTTTAAAAAAAAAATAAATTGAAAAACAATAAATTAAAAAGAGTTTCAAAGTTCCTCAATTTAAAAATTGGGGCATATTTTTATTTGTTAAAAAAAATCACTCTCCCTTTTTAAGAACACACACCCTAGTTGCAATTCGACTTTAGGAAGCAAACACCCTAGAGACACCATCTTTCATTTCTAGGGAACAAACACCCTAGTTTCATTTTGACCTTAAGGAGCAAACACCATAGAGGCACCATCTTTCATTTCTAGGGAACAAACACCTTAATTGCATCGATGTCTTGCATTTTTCTTTTGGTATAAACTAGGGCAATAAATAATGTTGTGGTTTCCATTTGATTATTCTATTTAGCAAGACCTTTCTAAATATGTATTTAGTGTAGTAGGACCCTCCTGGACAATGAGAATTTATCACGACCCGGGAGTACCCCCTAGACGTAACATGGCGTACCTGACCCCAAAGGGGTCTCATACAAGCCTCTAGCTTCATCATTACATAAGACATATAAAATAATGTGGAAAATTTAAAACTTTACAATCCAAGTTCAACTTCACTTTTCATAAAAGAAAGTAATAGGAATTCTAGACTGTCTCATTCACCATCTAAAATATAAGAATACAAAGTTTGGGACTTAGCCCTTTACATCAACAAAAGTCTCAATATACGAGATACAAAATGAATTAAGAAAATAGGAAATCTCGTCCTCGAACTTGAGGACTCACCACTACTTGGAGAAAGCAATCCAATTCTTCTTCAAAGGAGAGAGTGAAAGTCACCTAGCCGGAACCTACACTCATTAAGATGTAGAAGGATAAAGGGGTTAGCACATAATATGTACTAAGTATGGAAACTGATATACCGTGAGTTTACGATATTTCTAATACATTTCACTTACAAGTTGTGTGTGTCCAGGGACTTTTTGTATTGGTTTTTATGTGTTTTTATCATATTTTGTAGGAAAGATGTTCAAGCGCGGAAGTATAGAGATAGCTGAAAGAAATGCAGAAAAGGCATTCACAGAGGTGATCTACGGACCGTAGGTCCATTGACGGTCCGTAGGTGATGACTGTAGATCAGCAGGCAAGGTATGGAAGACAAATCAGGGAAATCTGACCAAGTGTGGAACCACGGTGTCCATTGACGGTCCATAGATTGATCTACAAACCATACTGTTGATCTGTAGATTGATACTGCGAGGGTTCCAGTACCTGATTTATGAAGATTCTAACTGTGGAGCTACGGAGGGGATTGATGGACCGTAGATCAATCTACGGTCCGTACTGTAAGTCCATCGTTTGATTCAAAGAAGTGGATTTTTGGAAGCTGAAATATTTTCCAAGTCCTGGCTGACGGAAGGGACTTACGGACCGTAGATCCATCGACGATCCATAAGTCAGTCTCGTGGAATGAAGATGCGTGCCTGAACAAACTTTCCTTAATTTGTTTCCCTTTTAATTTAGGATTTATTTTCTATAAATAGGGCATGTAAACCTCATTTTTGGGGGTTAGACATTATTATTCTAGTTTTACTTGGTGACTTTGGAGATTAATTTGCAACCCTAGCAATTATTGATTTCCTAAGTTCGTTTTGAAGATTTTTGTGTTGCAATTCAAGTTGAATTTCTGGGTTTATTATTCTTCTTACGTAAGTTCATAATTCTTTCATCTAAACCAATGAATTGTGTTCATATGATTATGGGTAACTAAATTCCACAACTAGGGTTGTGGGAACCATGAGCGATTAACAAAGTATGAATAGTAAATAAGCAATTCTTTAATAATGTGGTGCATGCATTGATAATTCTTTCATTTAGAAGTCTTTTTAGTGGTTGCAAACGTTAAACCTCGCCTTGTTGCTACTTTCCAGACCAAGGAAGTAATCAACAAGAAAAGAATTATCAACATAGATTTAGTGTGATACTATCTAATAGGCTAGTGTCGATTGGTGCAAAGTAATAACTAAGCCAAACATCGATTATGATGTCTAATATGAGGTAAAGGTAAGGGTTAGTAAATTATA
>JAJOOR010033709.1:0-11774 GCA_036250505.1 Solanum acaule | reverse complement strand
TTAGAATATAAATAAGTATTTCCTACTTAGAATAGGAACATGAATAGGAATAGGAATAGGAATCCTAGTTGGAAAAGGATTCCAATGTAGTGTCTATAAATAGGGTTTCAATGTAACTATTTAGATACACAATTCAATAATATTTTTCCCATATATTTCTCACATAATGGTAAGGTTATTTTGCCTGCATTTATCAATAGTTTAAAAGAGTGAGACTTTATCACCTAATTAAACAATTTCTTTCACTGTGGCTCAAGAGTGTCAAGCATACTTTTGACACACGCATCATTTGCCATTCTCTAATTATGTGAGCTAGCTGTCGTTACTTTGAATTCAGTCAATAAATGGAATTTTGTTGGAGATATAAAGCAGGAAGATTAAGGATGTGTGCCAACAAGGAGTCCAACATAGAGGAAAGGCAGATACAAATTGTAAATTGTTTTTCTTCACTACAAAGGAAATGATTGTTTATTAGTTTATGTACTGCACAGCACAACACTATCAATTCATTCGAAGCAGCTAAAGAGAAACTTTTTGTTAAAAAATTCAGTGACATTTGATAGCATTGTTGGTGTTTTATCCCTCAGAATGTAAAGAGGACTACCTTATTTTTTGACAAGTCTGCTTTTTTTACCCAGGAGAATTTGAGAGCACTTAAGTATTGCGTAATTACAATTGATAGAAATGAAATCTCGAGAAGAAAGCCAGAGCAAAGACCAATTTGAGCTATTGAAAGTAAATAGGAGGTACACTCATCCTTCCAGTATAGTTTTTATTGTGATCTACTAACTGTCAAATCCTTTTCCAGGATCAATGGATGGAAGTTTTGGGTTGTGGAGTGACAAACAAGAAATATTGAAAAGAAGTGGTAGAACGGACAATGTTGCTTGGGCATTTGGCCTTGGATTGGAGCGCTTGGCTATGGTTTTATTTGATATTCCAGATATTCGACTTTTCTGGTCAACTGATGAGCGGTTCACTTCTCAAGTAATTTCTTCATCTTCCCTCCTCTCTCTCCTTTTTAATCGCCAGTTTGGATTTTGGTAGCGATTGGTAACATTTTCTTGATCATGATGTAGTTTTCTAGCGGCCGGCTTGGGCTGAAGTTTAAGCCATTTTCCAAGGCAGGACTTGTTTGCTAGTGTTTATCTTATGGGGGTTTTTAAGCTTTTGAAGAATCCAACTCTTATATGTGCTTTTAGCATTTCATTTTTCAGAAAGGGTGTGTTTAGTATAAAGGAAAATGTTCTCCTAGAAAACAAGTGGGTTTCTTACTTATTTTTTCTAGTGTTTGGTAAGTAAGCAAAAAGGTATTTTCCTAAGAGCATTTATATGTAAGCTAGCACTATGGGGGTGGGGTGGAGTGGGGAGTGGGAGTTGAAGGGTGGTGGGTGCTAGGATGTCAAGGTGGGGTTCTGGGTGGGGAGGAGACAATGAACTTGGAACGTAACTCATGGAACTTATTTTCTCTACTTCCACTAGGAAAGTTATTTTCCTCATTTTTATGGAACTTGTTTCCTAGAGAAAATATTTTCCAAAACATTTTGGCCAACCAAAACATGGGAAAATAGGAAAAGACACCAAACATACCTTAAGTTCATAACTTTTTGTTTGAAGAATGTACTTAAGGGGTCCATTGAGTCTATGACTGCATAATTTTGTTTGTGGATCTATTAGACTTTATGATCTTGTTTAAGAGACTTAAGTTCCTTAATTATTGCAGTATCCACCTTGTTATAAAGACATGAGCTTCTGGATCAGTGATTCATTTACCGAGAACTCTGTGAAGTTGTTAGAGGAATTGCTGGAGACCTTGCCGAGGAGGTACATCCATGTTATGATTCTACTTACTGCCAAATTCAACTTGAAGATATTGAGGGGTCCTTCTTCAATGTGTCGGACCGACTCTTATTAGCTTAATAAACTCAAACCTCAAATTCTCCAATCTCTTATTAGCTTAATAAACTCAAACCTCAAATTCTCCAGTACAAGAGATGTAGACAGATGATGTTGGCTAAAAAATTTGATTGTGAATGCTTATCACAAAGGAAAAAGAAAAGGGATCCAGTTGTGGCTTTGAACTTCTCCCATTTAATTGTCCTTGAATATACCCCAATATTCAAATTTTTGAGTGTATTCCAGATTATCCTGCAAGACTTCCTGAATATTTGAAATGTTTCCTCTTACTAAGGTGCTATTCATTGATGTCATGAGTTTATTACTCCAAAGTAAGCTATGCCAAGTCTAGTAATTTGATCTTAAGCATTGAGTTGAGTGATTTTCGTATCATACCCTGGGGTGGAAGCAGGGTGATAGGGTTGTCTAGTGAAGCCAAGCGCTATAGGTTTGGCCAGTTCTACAGTTGGTTTATAGGGTCATGTTTGTAACATGAGTTCGTGTAGTGAACTAACTCTTGTATTTTAGTGGTGAAGGGTAGAGGGTGGGCCTATCATCCCCTCCCCGAAGGATGGCTCTAGACAGATTTCTTGGTCATCATGTACTTCGTGTTTGTTACATGAGTTCGTGGTAGTGACTGTTGCTTCTATTCCTACTACTGTCAGGTGAAATTGATCAACAACTTCACCAATAAGAAAGGAATGACGAGTCATTGCTATAGGATAGCTTATCGGTCCATGGAACGTTCACTAACGGACGAGGAAATAAATGATTTGCAGGTAAACCCTCTTTCAAATGTATCTATACCATCTTTCTCCTACCACTAGTAAATGTCTTTTTTGTATTTGGATGCAGTGGAAAGTGAGAGAACAGGTGGAGAACAAGTTAAAGGTTGTTCTAAGATGAGCTATTTCAATTGTTTGTTTTTCACTGATTTTGTAGCTCACAACATGTAGTTATTTACATGAGTTTTTACATTAACTAGATATCTAGGACTATATTCATCACACATATTTTGATAAGGGAAAATGCTTATTTGCTCTCATTTGTAGTTTTGAGGCCAATATGTCAAGGCAATAACTTAGGGGTTGTTTGGTTGATTGTATTTGAATAACTAATCCCAAAATAAAATCTTGCATGAGATAGTGCAATGTTTAGTTGGCTGCATTAGGTCATCTCCAACCCAACACTATATTTTAGTATCATGGTGTGACACTTTTTATCAACACCAGATCACTTTTTATATTATTTTATTATTATTTGTATTATATGAACTTTTAACTTGACATATTATAAATTGTAAGTTTTTAATTAAGTTCCTAATATACCTAATTATGTTTATGTAATATCTTTATAAGATTAATTTTAATATAATTTTGTGAATAACTTTTATAAATTAATTTTTGTATATATTATTTTTATATAAAATATAAGTTAAGTGTATTATAAATTATATTTGTATAAACAATTCAATATTAAATAATTAGTAGAAAAGAATATGAATTTTATAAGGTGAATATGTGGAAAAAAGAAAAAGAAGAAATTATTTGTTTTATAAAAAAAAATCATATATCATATATATATATATATATAAAAGAGAACCTTAGGCCTGTCTACGTGGCATCACCACAAACCAGAATTACCTTTTAATTTATTTATTTCCAAAACTAGCCTTCCCCTTTCATGAAAAGTTGTGACATTTATGAAAAATTGTGACTTTTATGAAAAGTTGCGACTTTAATGAAGAGTTGCAACTTTTATGAATGGTTGTAACTTTTTCAAATAGTTGTAACATTTTCGATAATGCACAATAAACATTTGTTCACACTATCCTTTGTAGTATGTAAATAGAGGGATTTTCTCTCATTTTAAAACAACGAAAATTTTGAACCTCTTCTTCCTCTTCTTCTTCTTCTTCACAATTAAATATTTGTGTACTTTGCTCCTGTTGAGTGGCTCACTGACACCATTGCTTATGTAACAGATCATGGTATGTATTTTTACAGTCATTAATTTATACTTATGTTATTAAGGATAAATGATAAGATGTAATAATTTTAATTTTTCTTTACATTATTAATGTTTTTTTTTACGTAATCTTGTATGTAAGATAATATAGTGTTTTAGTTTTAATGACAGATATGTTTTAAGTATTATTTTATAAATTTCGTGAAGTTAAATTTCTGTGTGGGTAATTTTACTAGTAATAATATAATATTGAAGAGAAAGAAGAATATGAAAGAAATATTTCTTTTTAGTATAGTGAATTGGAGTTGATTTACTCTTAAAAATAGGGTTGAAGATGCCATTAGAAGAGAGAATCATCACAACTACTCCAATGTTTGGTTGGTGATGTTAAATTATATCATGATAAGTTATTGTGAATTTTTTGTATTATCTTATTTTGTGATAAAATATGGAATAAGCATATGCATTAGTTATCAGGAGATTAAATTATTTGAAGGCGGAAATGTCTTTTGAAGTATGAAAAATTAAATCAAACACACAGTTTAGAGAATTATTTAATTTATTTCATTGATTTAATAGTGCAATCATATTTTTATTATATAGAAACATGAAGAAGAGGACGATCAAGGGCAAATTCGTAAATAAGCAAAATGTATAGCTTAATAGCAATTGTACTTCGTGCATGGAAAGTACTGAAATTCCAGAAAAACCACCCAAATTCTAGCATATTTTTGAGGCCACATGGCTATCCACACATTGGAAGAGTAAAACAAAGTAATCACATGGACTTCTATAAATGTAGGGCCCATTATTGTCTTCAAAGTAATCACAGTAGTTTTCTTACTTTTTTTAATATACTAATAAGTTAATAACATTCAAAAATCATATAGAGTACCTTTTTCCTTTTTCTTAAAGTAGTGTAACATCCAGTCTACTCAATTGTTGTATTTTGTTATTCCTTCTCAAATTCATAAATTATTTATATTCATCATATTTACAAAAAACAATTAATTTCATATAAAAGGCTATTATATATATAAATACATACACTAGACACAGCATTCCGTATTAGCAAAAACATAACATAATAGATATATATATTTCTATTATATAGAAATGTGATGAAGAGGACGACCAAGGGTAGTTCTGTAAATTAACAAAAATTTCAGCTTCAAGAAGTTGTACAATACGCAAAAAAAAATATTTAATTTTTGAAAAAAATCATTCAATTACAATAAGCTGAATGGTTTCTACCCATTGAAAAAATCTTGTGTACTGTCTAAAAATGTGAGTTCAAGTCTGCCTTCAAATGGTTGTCAGCGGTCACCCTTGTCATAAGAGTTTTTCTCAAAAATTAACATTTAATATCATATATATTTTCTTTGAGTTGCTATTCCTTCCCTTTAATTCATAATATAACTAACGTGAGTATAAAACTATTTTTTCTCTAATACAATAAATATAAATATACAATGAAATTATAAAAACAAATACTCTTTTTATTTTTATTTGTTTGTTCTATTTTCACTTGACATAAATTTATTAAAAAAGAGTAAAGAAAACATTTCAATTTTATAGTCTTAAATAAAAAATATATTGAATATATCAAAATACTCTTTAATTTTGTGGTATTAAAATATCATGTAGAAAATTAAAATTAAAGAATTACTAAAAAGAAAAAAAATACATGTTTTAAGAAATAAACTAAAAAAAAAATGTAAGATAAACAAATTGAAATTGAGTGAGTAGTATATTGATTTGAGATGAAAAAATAAAAAGTAATTTATTAAATTATAAATTTTAATTCATTATTTAATAGAGCATAAAAAGTACCACGACAAATTAGAGTAAAATTGATCATAATTGTACAAAACAAAAACATCCAAACATTTTTTCTAAAATGCCAAGTGTATCCCAATATTGTGACATTTAATGTGGATTTCATATTTTTCAATCATAATTATTCTTAAATCCATGGACCACGTAAGAATTTGTCGTCCGATTGAATCTGCGGGTATATATGATTCTTATATCTGTAATGTCTCATTTTTTGTGAATTTGCTTTAATTTGTGAAATGACCATTTTGTCCTTTTTCTTAACATTTTCATGCTTAGTTTGTATTGCAGAAATGATTAGTGTGATCTCTCAATGCAATCAGGAGTGATTTTGACCCTTTTTAGTTGAATTTTATTGATATTGTCTTGTGGCTGGTATGTAGATGTCGAGCATCTCAAAGGAAGAGTTTGTGCATATATTTGTATATTAATGTCAGAGCACTGAATTGTTTAGATAAAGTTTAAAATACTATGGAGTCAAACTATACAAATGTGCATGATGGGAGGTTCGGAAGGGGCAGCAGCTCAGAAAGAAGTGAGATATCACTTATCCCTCCATATGGCTTATGCATGTCCTATATGATATTTTGTTTTTATTTTTTATTGCAGCTTTGAAACTTGCTTTGAATGTACTGCTAATGAAATGTGACTTTTATTCCATGGAATAGTAACACAATAGATAAGGATTTCCCATTCAATGTCATTTGGCAATGATGATGAAGCATGGAGGTAACTTCACGGTTGAACAATTTGTTAGGCTTCATTGTGAAGACATATTGCGAGTTCATTACTTTATCCTCTCCTCGGTGTCCAGTTTCAAAATGTATAGAGGTTGTTGATGTACTTAAGCCGAAACCGTGACAAAGTTATTTATCATATCAAGCCTGAAATAGCAAGATGCCTAAGTTCGTTTGTGAAATGCAAGATGAATATTCACTTTGTATCATTTGAGTTGAATAACTTGTATTATATAAAGACCAAATAACTATCGGAAGAACCAAGGAATTAGTTACTACTATGATACACTGTTGTGTTAAGAAATTTCAGCAGAAGTTTGTGATATTTTTGCTTCAACTGTAAGTTCTTATTTACCATTTTTTTGTTGATTCAGTAAGTAGTAAACTATATACCAGTGGAATCAATTCTCTGATAGACAGAAGCTTATATACTTGCCCATAAAAAATTTTAGTTTTATTCTAAAATGAAGCTTATAAGTTGTCTGAAAAGTTGTATAATGGAGATAGTAACACAAAATTAGAGAAACTAAGCCAAAGTGATTATTGGAAACAATGCAAAATATAAATATAAGGTAATTAGTCTCATTTCAATGGTATATTAGTATACATTTTTATTCCATTTATGATGTCGATTTTTTCTCCAAATTTACTCTATTTTATCATGTTTACTAAAAATGATTATTTTTATTTAAATAGTAATAATTTTTTTTAAATCAAAATATAAATCATTAATTAGTTATTACTATTATTGATTAATTGATCTTTATATAATTATGCGTATTTGAAAGTTTATGATTATATTTATAAAAAGAATATAGATATATGTGATATATCAATGTGACAATTTAATATATTTCAATGTTTTATTTATGAACTATGACTTGCTCATATATAAAGATTGTATGAGAATTGAGAAATCATAATAGTTTACACGATTCAAGCCTGATTTGTTTTAAATTAAAAATATTTTTATAAAGTATTAATGGAAGAAAACATCTTGATCATACATGTGTTTACTTTCCTTTGAGTAATTGATCATATTCAACACAGTCATTAATCTATAGCCAATCATGTATCAAAAGTTTATCATTTTCAAGATTTATTTCATTGCTTTTAAATTGGAAACTTTTGTGAAGTTTGGTATGGAAATTAAGGTAACATTAGAATGACTAAGGGCAACATCTGTATTTCATATAATCAAGGCAAATTTGATATTTCATATTTTTCTCTTATATAAAAGAGACAGTTTTTCAAC
The DNA here is from genome assembly GCA_036250505.1 of Solanum acaule. NCBI lineage: Eukaryota > Viridiplantae > Streptophyta > Magnoliopsida > Solanales > Solanaceae > Solanum > Solanum acaule. The sequence goes on along the minus strand of JAJOOR010033709.1, from coordinate 4,082 downwards.
TTTCAACTTTCAACATGACTGTTTTTTGCCATATTTAGGAAAGTTTAAGGGCAATTTGGTCCAACTTTTAGTACTTTTCTAATGAATAATATTGTACTTCACTTTTTTGTAGTTGTACTTTTAAAATTTGAGACATAAAAGCCCTTCCACATTTTACTTTTCAACGGCAAAAAAATTTGCCTACTTTCCATGCATGTGGGCCATTCTTATTTCCTTTTCTTTATTTATACCTCATAACTTCTTTCATTTTACTTTTTATGGCAAAATCATTTTTTAAAATGCTAATTACTTTATTTGTTTACCAAATATGGAAAAATTATGTCTTTTTGTTAGTTTGTTATATATCTAAAAATTATATAAATATAAATAACACTATAAATCATACTCTCTCCGTCCCATTTTATGTGGCACTATTTCTTTTTTGGTCAGTCCTAAAAATAATGTCACATTTTCTTATATGATAAGTATTTAAAGGTATAATTCATTTTTTACCCTTGTTGGTCCCACTTAATCTTAAAATAATACTCCAATACATTTATGAGGAGAGAGAAAAGTGAGTCTACTTTTTAAAGGGCAATTTGGTAAACATTTCAAAGTCTTCATTTATTTCTTAAACTCCGTACCCGGTCAAATGTTGCCACATAAAATGGGACGGAGGGAGTAATAATTAACAACTTAAATATTTAAAAGTTATATAAAAAAAAATTAATTGACTCTTGAAATTTTATTGGTATCAATTTATAAATCACAATAATTACAATTTAAAAAGTATAAAATACATATAAAAAATCACTTGACTCGAAAAAAATCTTATCAGTACTACATAAATTGGGACAGGAGAAGTAACATATATGATTTGAAAATTATGTTAAATATTTAAAAGACATAAAAAATGATTAATTTTTGAAATTCTATAGATGCCACGTAAATTGAAACAAAGAGAGTTATATATATTATTTTTAAAATTATATAAAAAGTACTAGCAACTTAAAATCATATAAAAATTTGGCTAACTTTTCAAGTTCTATGACACTCCCTTCATTCCATATTAATTGACTATTATTCTAAAAATAGTTGTCTCATATTAGTTGATCATCTTACTAAATCAACAAAACATTATTTAAAATTTGCTGATCCCTTGCCGTTAATTCCTTTTGAAAGTGTCACATTTGTTTGTAAAATTCTCACAAAGTTTTTTAAGGGTTGAATTAGTAAAGTTATTTCTTATTTATAATTTCTTCAGTACCGTGCAAAATGAAAAGTAATCAATTAATATGAGACGAACGGATATTGAGCCCGTGCTAGCACGGGGTCGTGTATCTAGTATATATAAACATGAACTACATTAAAGAATCACATTTTATAATTTGTACCTTGTTATAGAGCTATTCCGGCATTTTCCGGAGAAGAAATTTTTTACAAGAATATCCTTGAGAGACGAGTAGGCATCTTTGAGGAGATACATATGTGTATCTAGCTGATATTTGATGAGTGACATCTTTGAATATAAATGATACAGAATTCGAATTCAAGTGATACAAGAGTGAATGAATACAAGTGATACATGTGCTTTTAATATTATTAATGATATAAGAGCGAATAATTATAACTTTACAAGTGATAAATAGCTTTGGGTGAGGTATGCTAAGCAAGATAACTCATTTCTTGAATAAGGGCTCTATATAGCCTTAGAATGCAGTCTTCTGGTCCTCATGTGGATGATTCCCCATATGAGAAGTGAAAGGTTGGTTTATCAGTTTGAAGATCGCTGCTGTGGGATCTAGCGGCTCCAACCGTATTAACGATAGTCCTTCATTGCGATAGAAGAGCTTTGAATACTATTAATGATACGAGAGCAACTAATAACAAGTGATACAAGAGCAAATGAATACAAAAGTGAATATTTATAGCGAATGAATATACATGATACAAGAACAAGAAATGTGAAAATACAGAGAACGACCTAAATTCACGTATGACATAATAAATATAGTCGCCTGATAAAAAAAATACAAAATATATATAAAAAAAAAAAGAGAAAACAATACAACCTAAATGCACATATAAATACTACAAATATAGTCATCTAATACCTTTAAAAAAATAAAAATATCGAAAGAAAAGGGTAATACAAAAGAAAGAAAGAAAGAAGGTAGAGAGACGATCGAGAAACGGAGAGAGAAACAAAGGGAGGGGTGAGAAAGATTGAGAAAAGAGGCAAAAATAATAATTTTAAATCTATTTTGCTTGGCATCTTAAATAATATTTAAGGGAAAATTGTACAGAATAACAAACATTTAAATCATATTAAAGGTTATAGCTATTATTTAGGGAAATTCTAATTCGCAATTACAGTTTCGTCCAATTTTACTATTCACCTAATTTGTATAATTCACTTGATCTGTACAATTTGGTTGGTATAAATCCAATATTTTCATAATTTAGTTCCTGATTGTATAAATTCAAAATTTTGTATATGTTGACCCTACCTAATTGTATACGATTTATGAAAAATCCATAATAAATTACTGTATTTGTATATTGGCAAGTAAAATATACAAACGGAATTATGATAAATTCCTAAATGTATAAATACATATTTTGTATGTACTTACCATATTTGTATAAAATATACAATTGTAGCCTCCATAGCAAATAACACAATCGTTATGAAGCGCAATTATCGAAACTATAGCTATAGAGTCTTATTATATCTTATTATGTTTGCTATTTTTGAAATTTTCTCGAATGATAAATATCCAAATTATAACTATAAATCTCTAATTACGTCAAAATGTTAGTCATTTTTTTTTAAAAAAAAATCAACTTTATTATTGGGCCATTGGTGCCTTGCGAACTTCGTTGGTTCTATTGCAGGCGACCCGCCACCATATCTACTCGGTGTCGTCGTCGTCATCTTCTTCTTCTTCTTCTCTTCACTCTTCATTCATAAACTTGAGCCTGTTTTGCAGACATTCATTGGTGTATATTTCTGGATAATTGCGGTTAATTCAACGAAAGCTGACCCAAAATTCTCATCCTGAAGCTGTTTGATAAAATTCCTAAGAGGTGTCTCAATTTCAAATTCCAACTTTTTTTTGCTTAGCTCTACAATGTAATCACCCTCAACCTTTTATTATTCAAATGGCCTGTAATTCCATTCTCAATTCTCCATTTTTGCCTTCTTTCCCCTCAAAAAACAAACCCCATTATCGGAAAAATACAATTCCGGTAATCATTTCCTGCAATTCTCACAAACCCAGAACTGAAGAAGACAAGAAAATTAGGATAAATCAATTGGGTTTACTTAATCTTTCTGTTACACTCACTGTAATATCAGCTTCACTTGTACGACCCGCAAATGCAGCAAAAGTGTCTGAAAAGAGGAAAAAGTCTGAAGCTTTAACGCCACAAGAGTTGAAAAAATGGTCACAAGGTCTTCCAACTGTGAGCAATAGGTTACCTTATACAGAAATATTGGATTTGAAAAGGGAAGGGAAACTTAAGCATATAATTAAGCCACCTAATGTAGGGTTAAAGCAACGGCCTGAGGTAGTGTTAGCTGTTCTAGAGGATTCTAAGGTTGTAAGAATTGTTTTACCTTCTGTTGAGAGTGATCCAAGATTTTGGGCTGAATGGCATGAGTTAAAAGTTGATGGACTTTGTATGAATGCTTATACTCCACCATTGAAAAAACCTGAGCTTCCTTCACCTTATTTGGGGTTCTTCTCAAATATTCCAGCTTGGTTGTTTTCTTTTATGAAGGCCAAGCCACAGTCGAAAAAGGCGTTGGAGTTGAAGAGGATGAGGGAAGAATTGAAGAGAAGGCAAAATCAGGAGTTGGCGAAGATACGGAACGAGAGGGAGAGGATGGAGAAGGCAATGAAAATGCAGAAGAAAATGGAAGAGAGTAAAAGAAAAAGAGAGTTGAAGAGAATGAGGTACGAGGAGTCCTTGCGTCAAGCGAGTAGAAGTTCTCACGACATGGCAATGGTGTGGGAAAGCTTGGCTAGTGATTCAAATGTTTCCACTGCTCTTGGTTTGGTTTTCTTCTACATATTTTATAGAACTGTTGTATTTAG
>JAJOOR010033707.1:0-13334 GCA_036250505.1 Solanum acaule | reverse complement strand
TATCTTTTAGTATTGATATTAATCTTCATAGTTTACCAATTGATTTTAATTATCATTTAGTCTATAAAAGTGGTTCATAACCACAATCAACTCTTTTCTTTTGATCACCTGAATAATAATTAGCAAGATTTGATTGAATTATTATTTGTACCAATCCCTGTGGAAACGATCTTTATACTATACTATCTTTGACTAGCGAAACATTAAACTTATAGTGTGTTTGTGCTCGTCAGGTGTGTATCACTAGGTCAGATATGCATCACTATACTTGACATTGCATTTCATTGCATTACACATATTTATTATTAGTGAACTTGATATTGTGTTTTGATGATCTTGTGAGTGCCCTTCTGTGGAACTTTGATCGATGAATATTGAGCTTGTTGTTGAGGATATGTAATTGTGAGAGTGTTGTTGTTGAGTTGTGTGCTATGTGAATAATGAACTGTTAGGTTGGCTGGTTTTATATAGGTTGTAGTTGTGGAGGTTGTAATTGATGAATATTGAGCTTGTTGTTGAGAATATGTGATTGTTAGAATGTTGTTGTTGAGATATGTGCTTGTGAATTGTGAACTGTGAGGTTGGGCTGGTTTTATGCAGTTTGTAGTTGTGGAGGTTCGGTTGGGGTGTAAGGAGTACCCGTATTCTATACCCTTAGCTTGTGTTTAGAGGTTTACTTGATGAGTACCATGTGGTTTGATACTCACCCCTTGCTACTACATTTTTTGTAGGTTACTAGCCCATACCTTTATGATATATTCTCTTCTTTTTCGAGGCTTCTTGGAGATTTGTGAGGTAGTTGTTTGTCATCTCAGCAGACCTTCTTACTCTTATTTATGATCTTGTTCTATTCTAGAAACAAGGTCATTTAAGACTTGTATTTTCTTTTGAATCAATTGTAATACTTTAGAGGATTGTATATGTGACAACCACATTTTTGGGTATTTTTGAGTTGATTATGAAATTTCCGCATTTTATTGTAATGGTTGAGTTTTAGGCTGACTTGTCTTGGTGGGATAAGACGAGTGTCATCACGTCCATTTTTTGGTCGTGACAAGAGTTCAGAGAACTATCAGCCCCCATAAACCATGTAGCCATCATAGGTAGAAAAGGGTCATACTTTTTAGATGAATCATTTTCACAATAGACTAGTGGATCCACTTAGTAGTTCACTTCATATACATTTGGCCAGGTATAGGATGCGCTAGCAGCATGAGTAAATCGTTGTATCATCACTATAGCTCTTAAGTGATGGTTGTCGGTTAGAGAAACTCCCACAGTAGTAATTGCATGGTTCCTCAAGGGGTTCTGCTTAGTATGAACGGGTGTATGAGACTTCATTCATGCATTGCACAAGTAGACTTTGAGAGGGAGCATGGTATGTCTTTTATGATATTATGATTATGAGTTGACATCATGTTTTAATCAGTTTTTCCTTTTTCTTTATATTGCACTTGTTTTAAACTAATTTATAATGAAATGAGTTCAGTTAAATATTCATGAGTTGAGAAGAGTTAAGGTAAGTGTTTCTTTCAGAATCTTTTCAAGCTTATGTTGTATTTAACATTCTAACTCGCATACTCGTACATTCAATGTACTGATGTCAGTTGGCCTGCATCGTCTTATGATGTAGACGCAGGTAACCAGGATTAGCATCCAGCGCTTCGTTGATCCAGCTTGAGCATTCAGAGTCTGTTGGTGAGCCTTCTTGCATTTCGGAGGACTCCTTTATTTGCTTTCTAGTCTTTCAAATGTTAGGATGATCGAGGGTCCTGTCCCGACATCCCTCTTTGTTTTAGAGGCTTCATAAACAGTTAGTAGTCAGATGTCTTTACATTTCATTTCATATGTTAAGATTTGAATTGCCATTTTGGCTAAGTTAAATGTTTATTTTCAAAACATTATGAGTTCAGTTTGAGGCAGTTAAGTTGTTTAGCATTTGAATTCCTTTCTTATTGCATATAGTCTTCCGATGAGTCAGTAAGTCAGACCAAGGGTTCACTTGAGGCCAGCAATGGTCTTCGAGTGCCAGTCCCACCCAGGGTGTAGGCTCGAGGCTTGAGAGCAAGAATGAGAGAGGCAAGCGAGATCGAGAGAGGGAGGAGAGAGGATTATATTTTGCATTTATTCTTTATTTATTTTGTATCGATTGTATTCGAAATACAACGAATTGTATTTTATATTTATTTTAAAATTGTATTCTTTATTTATTTTGTATCAATTTTATTCGAAACACAATAAATACAATTGTATTCATCCTCTCTTTGATTGGATAAAATACATTTGATAGAGAGGATGAATGCTTATTATATTCATATGACTACAAATACAATTGATGCAAAATACAATTTTTCGAATACAATTGAAATAAAATACAAAACTCTCACATATATTTGATTGAATACAATTGATACATAATACATTCGAATGAATTTCTTCTTATTGGCGTGTGTGTGTGAGAGAGAAGGGCGAGAAAGGAAGTGTTTGCTATAAAAACAGCTCCTTTTTATAATATTATTAAAATATAGCTATTTTTTATAAATAAGTTGTTAATTTTAATTAGTCACATAATTTTTCATCTATATATGGAATAAGTGGTCCAAAATTAATGTTTGGCTTTAGCTTATAATATACAGAGTTTTAAAAATTTTAGTCTTAATCCTATTAAAATCAACGAGTCACACCCTAAATATACCAATTATATCAAATGGTGAATCAAATTTTCATTCAACGTTATATAATTAAGAATTAGAAATATATTATTGATTGAAAAAAGGCAATAATAGTATATTATTGAATAAAAAAGGCAATAATAGTACAAATTAGTATATTATTGATTGAAACAAAGACAATTTCCTTTTTTCCTTTTTTCGGATATATATCTTTTTCAAAACATGTCAATGAATATCGCTTATCAAAATTATAGGTCTAGAAAAAGAGGTTTGCCTTTCATTATCTTATAACAGTTATCATACTAGAACTTGAGCTCCACATATTTTTGTACAATTATAAATAATCAATTCCATAAAAAATGAGATCGATAACTGACTATTCACTAAAATTTCATCTTAAAAGATTCGTCAATATTGTATATCGAATATAATTAAATGACAAACAATATTTTTGGGACCCTTGCTGCCTCCTGGTCTGGTCCCTCAAAGTCCTTACATTATTTTATTTATGAAAAATTAAACCTCATCTAATATCTTGTGGACATTATATTTTCTGGAAATTAATTTATCTTTATCCCATCGCCCTTATATATTTGGTGGACATTTATTTGTTTATCATTTATTATGATTGCAATGTTTATATATGTTCTTGAAAACGTGCTCATAAAAATTCTCACAAATTTGCAATCGACAAACTCTTTTATAATTTATATCTTGCATTTTTGTGTAGTTTTTCAATAATTTACACTTTAATATTGTGGATTTCTTGTAATATAATAGGATCGTTGTTCTACAATTATACAAAAGGGTGAAATAGAAAAACAAAATTTCAACAACAAAATAATCAAATATTGAATATTAGATTGTTAGATCGCCTCAATGTAAATTTAAAATTTAGTTGATTACGCTTCAATTTGGCTATAAATTTTGAAATTGAAATTGAAATTTGAGTTTTTGACATTGTACTTATTGGAACTTGAAGTTACATTTGAGAATGGATTTTATTTATATAAAAAAAAATTGTGAGAGAAATAAAAGTTTTTCCTTCGATATATTATTTTTGAAACTTAAATTATTTTGAAGATAAATATTTTTATATTAATCCAAAATCTTATCTTGTATCAACGCATACAAACATGCAACTTCTCCAATATTAGAATTCGCGATTTAATTTAACTAAGAATTTTATCTCAAAAAGTTACTGATGATAATTATCTCAGAAAGTCACCGACAAAAAAAACAATTAGCACACAAAAGTAATGCAAGTTATGTTCAATTCACCAAGCAAAAAAACAAACTTTAAAATGAACTATAGCTACTAAATATAGTGCCCCCACCATGTGAGAAGGTACTTAATTTTTCTGGATTTTGTTGGATAGATAGTGATATTTTTTTAATTAAAAAACTGTTAATTTAATTTGGTAATTATAAAATTCAAAAGAATTAATTATTTCACAACTCAAGTAGTTGATAACTAGATAAGATGTAACACAAACCTAAGACATTAAACGTAAACAACATTGTTGTCCATAACATAACAAGTAAATATAGTTAAGAACAAAAATAAGTAGAAATAATTGTTTTCGATACTAAACTATAAAAAAAAAATTAATTGATCTAATCATCGAAAAGACCAAACATAGCATCATCCTCTTCAGACTCGGCTTCTTCTTCCTTCTTAGTATCTTCAGTCTCAAGGATACCTTGAGAAGTTGTAGCAGACTCAGCAACCACAGCAATTGCAACTGCAAACTTACTAGGATCCTACAATAGTTTTAAGAAAAAAAGAGTTAGAATTAATAGAACAAATAATCAAAGGAAAAAAATAATTAAGTATTACTAATTAGTTATAAGATAAAAATAGTTGAGGATTAAAGTACCATTACATGTTAAAATTTGCTTTACACTGTTAAGAGTATTATAGTAATTCCAAGATTATGGACAAATTCTAAGTCTCTAATCCATATTTAGATAGTAAATTAAAAACAAAATTTTGAAAATAATGGAGTTAGAATAGTACCTTATTATGTAAAACATATTAAGTGAAATCTACGGGTGTGAAAACGGTGGTATGTGTATGTACACTAATCCCTACTTCATAAAAGTGGAGAAATTGTTTTCGATAAACCGGCCTCTACTCAACAAAAGCATATAAAGTAGGGAAAAAAAATATGATAACAAGATTGTATACTACAAACAATATATATATTAGTTAGATGTACTTATAAAACTCGCAAAAAAAACATAAGAAAGTCACTTGTAAGGTAATTCTTCGTAACTTAAATTGCTTAGTGTATATACTACAAAATATATATTATTTACCATTTATTTTAAGTTGGATGTACTTATAAAACTCGTTAAATAACATAACAAGGTCACTTATAAGGTAATTCTTCGTAACTTTTATTCCTAACACATGCTATAATACTATCAATGTACATGACAAGGCCACCAATTCTTCGCAATAACATTAAGTGCTAACACATGCTATAATTACCTTGAGATACTCTTTGATTTGTTGAGCTTGTGGATATGTATACTCAGTCTCAAGAGCAACGCACAAAACATTCTTGTAACCATTAACAATCATGTGTGGTGCAGCAGCAAGTGTTGGGTAAGAAATAGCCAAAGATAAAGTGGTCATCATTGTAACACCAGCAGCAAATTTTTCAACAAGGTCTTCATCAGTTAAGTCCAAAACTTCTGGGCTGAAAACTGATCCATTATCATAAACAGAAATAACAATAAGCCCATATGAAAAAGGCCTTATTCCAAGTTTTGATAATAGGGCTGCTTCTGATGAGCCCACTTTGTCACCCTTCTTGATTAGTTCAACTGGGGTTATGATTTCAACTGTTCCCCTATTGATCTTTGTGGGAATGTTGAGTACCTAAGCACAGTCGCGGATCCAGAATTGTCATTAAGGAGTGTCAATGGTTATAGTAAAAAATATAATTATGAACAAGAAATTATAACAACACGTTATCCACTAGACTAAACCTTTAACATGTGTGGAGAGATGTCAATACTCGTATATATATTTATTAAACGAAGCCCCAAATCACATTGGTGTGTATAAATAAAATCCTAATATAAGGGCTAAAACACATTAATATTATTGGTGTAGTTAATAAAAAACCTGAAAGAAGGAAGTTTGAGAAGGATCAAGGCCAGTATTGCCCGGAGGAACAATCACATCAATTGGTGCAACTAATCCAACACGTGCAGGAGCTCCTACCTATTTACAATCAAATAATTTACATAATAATAAAGTTAGTTTTACGATATAAATTATATATTAAAAAGTATAACCTAATATATATTAGCTTCTAATTTAATAATAAGAAAATATATTACCTTGTATTTTGCAACTTCTTCCTTTATCTCTTTCAAATCACCTTTGGTGAAGATCAAACCAACATTGCCCTATACAATAAAAAATAAAACATTAAGCTTCTTATAAATAAATTATATTTTACTAATAAATTAAGAAAATTAATATTAAAAAAAACCAAAAGCATAAATAGACCATGTAACTTCATATATAATTCAAAAATTAATAAGTCAAAAAAATCTTGAAGTATGGTTCAAAATTTGAACATGTTACAAAAGTTACATGAATATTATAAATATATCGAGATCAGATACTTACGACAAGAAGAGGAATAAGATTAAGGAACGCATCGTTTCCGGTACTTTTCGCATGGATCCTAACGGACCTTTTCATCATAGTATTTTTCCCCATAAGTACGACAGAGTCACCTCGAAGACCCTTACGAATCCCTTGCATTTGACTAGAACCAACATTATCGGCATTTACAATCAATATTTGATTGTAAGAGTCTAAATATTTGCATAACTTTTGGTCATACATAACCTTTTTTTCAGATTTTGTTGGTTTGATAGCCATTGATGATAACAATTCTTAGAGAGAAAAAAAATAGAGAAAAGTGGTGTAAGAATTAAACCCTAGAACTAATATGAGGTATATATAAAAAAAAATATTAATTTTGGTTGAGGGGTACGTAACCGTTGTTAATATTTTTTTATTTTTGGGGGAATGTGAAGAAGTTGGTGCAGTTACAAATTAGGACTCTTACGAATCCAAATTAAAATAAAATTTCTTTTTAAGTAGGATTGTGTTTTATTTCGAACCTGATTAATGTGGGATACTTTGTGTATTTTTCAGAAAAATAAATAAAATAGGAATACTATTTTGGATTGTTTTATATTGAACCTGATTAACGCGGGATATTTTGTGTATTTTTATTATTATTTTTAAATAAATATAGTATTTTTGGATGAAGAATCCGAATAAAAATAAAATTCTTTTTATTTGGATTGGTTTATTTTGTACCTGATTAACGTGGGATACTTTGTGTATTTTTTTATAAAAAATAATAAGTAGAAATAGTATTTTTGGATGAAGAATCCGAAAAACTATATAATTCTTTTGGGATTGGTTTATTTCAAACCTGATTAATGTGGGATACTTTGTGCATTTTTTTAAAATTATATAATTCTTAGAGAATTTTTTTTTAGAGAAAAGTGGGGTAAGAATAAAACCCTAGAACTAATATGAGGTATATATAAAAAAAAATAAAAAAATTGGCTAAGAGGTACGTAACCGTTGTTAATATTTATTTATTTTTTGGGGGGAATGTGAAGAAGTTGGTGCAGTTACAAATTAGGACTCTTAAGAATCCAAATTAAAATAAAATTCTTTTTAAGTAGGCTAGTGTTTATTTTGAACCTGATGTGGGATACTTTGTGTATTTTTTTTATTAAAAGAAATAAATAGAAATCGTATTTTTGGATTGTTTTATTTTGAACCTGATTATCATGGGATACTTTGTGTATTTTTTATTTTAATAAATAAATAAAAATAATATTTTTGGATGAAGAATTCAAATAAAAATAAAATTCTTTTTATTTGGATTGGTTTATTTCGAACCTGATTAACGTGGGATACCTCATGTATTTTTTTTATAAAAATAAATATGTAGAAATAGTATTTTTGGATGAAGGATCCGAATAAAAATATAATTCTCTTTGGATTGGTTTATTTCAGACCTGATTAATGTGGAATACTTTGGGCATTTTTTTTAAAAAAAAAATACGATAGAATCGTAGTTTGGTGATTTGGTCTATTATTGGTTATTTTTATTTTGGGTTAATATAAGGAGTAGTATTTTTGGTAAATTTTGATTTTGGTCTATTATTGCTGATTTGTATTTTAGGTTAATAGTAGTATATTTTTGGTAAGTTTTGCTTTTGGTCTATTATTTCTAATTTTACTTTTTGGTTATAATAGTAGTATTTGTTTGGAAATTTTTTATTTTGTTCCATTATTGCTAGCTAATTTCGGTTTGTAGTTAATATAAATAGTACTTCCGGTGAATTTTAATTTTGGTCAATTATTGAAATGTGCAATTTTGATTCTTTTATTTGTAAATAACGTTGGCTAATCATACATCATAACATTGATGATCGAAGGTGCTAAAAGAATAAAATAACTGGTGAGGTCGTTATCCTTTTAATAGATGTGAAGATGTTTGATTAGCTCGAAGTTAATAGAGAAATAAATATTTTTAAAATTATGACAAAAAACATGTAAATAATTTCATGGCTATAAAATCATAACCCCAAGCTAAAATAAGATTTAAAATGTTAAATATAAAAATATCACATTTTTAATACGTGCATATATATAGTGTTTCCACAAATTATGGATTTTAATTGTACTCTTTTACGTTTACATTTGCAATATAAATAAATGGTCGTAATTGTATTAGTCACCCCAACCTCTCATATTTATATTTATATATCGAGCATAAGAAAATAAATAAAGAAAAAAAACTTGATTATTTTTTAGATAATATTTTCCATTTGTACTGAATACAACCTATAAGGCTACAACTATACAATAAAAATAGAGATTATATAACAAGTGCTTGTCTTTCCTTGTTATTTGCACAAAATATATTGGAAAATAAAATTGATTAGCAAGCGATTTTTTCGGTTTATATATTATAATCCATTTGTTCATTTTTTTTATAGAAATTTTAACACTATTATGGAAAAAAAATAATAATAGAAAAACGCTAAATTTGGAGAATAAGTATTCTTCGAGTGTCGATAACATAGTTTTCATTACAAATATATGTATTTATAACAACTATGGCACACCCAGTGAAATTTCACTAAGTGTGGAGTGGAGAGTAGATTGTGTGGATACCATATTACTACCTCTTTAAGATAGAGAAACTATTTCTGAAAGACCCTCGACTCCTTAAATATCTTTATTTGCGAAGATAAAATTAAAAATTAAAAATATGGCAAATACATCCATAGCATACAAATTGTAGAGGCCCACAGTATAAGCCCAGCCCACTAAGTAGCAACACTATGAAGAACAACAGTCTCAACTGTAAGCCCAGGCCCAAATCCAAAAAGGACACCCCATTCAAGCCCTTCACCAGTAGTTCCTAGGCCTTCTTTTGTAGAGGCCTTTCTCATTTCATCCAAAATAAACAACACACAAGCACTTGACATATTGCCATAGTTACTCAATACTTCTCTTGTAGCCCTAAGTTTCTCAGGCTTTAGGCCCAACTTTAATTCAACTTGGTCCAAAATTGCAGGTCCACCTGGGTGAGCGATCCAAAATAGAGAGTTCTAATTAGATATGCCCAGAGGTTGAAATGCATGTAGAAGGCTCTTCTCGATGTTTTTCGAGATTAGCCCAGGAACATCCTTGAGTAAATGGGATATATGCCCAACCTCACGGAGGTGTCCATAGATAGCCTCTTCGCTATCAGGGACTAGAGTTTGAGTTGCTGAGACGAGTTTGAATAAAGGCCTTTCGCCCCCTAGAATAGGGTCTGAACCTATAGTAACTGCGGCCGCCCCATCACCAAAAAGGGTTTGGCCTACCAAGTTATCTAAGTGAGTTTCACTAGGTCCACGGAACTTGACTGCAGTGATCTCAAAGCTAACAACAAGGACTCTAGCACCTTTGTTGTTCTCAGCCATATCTTTGGCTAGCCGGAGTACTGTTCCCCCGGCATAGCAACCTTGTTGGTATATCATGAGTCGCTTGACCGATGGGCAAAGCCCGAGTAGTTTAGCGAGTTGGTAGTCGCACCCGGGCATGTCCACACCACTAGATGTACAAAAGACCAAATGGGTAATCTTGGATTTGGGCTGGCCCCATTCCTTGATGGCCTTTAGGGCTGCCTCTTTGCCAAGTTTAGGCACTTCAACAACAGCTATGCCTTGTCTAGCATCAAGGGAAGGTTCCATATATGCACACATATTAGGGTTCTTTTTCAAGATTTCCTCGGTTAAGTGCATGTATCTTTTTTTAATCATTGATTTATCACCTGCAAATATGAAAAAAAAAATGTCAAGAAATTAAAATAATAAAGATATGAAATTCCCAACCATGGTGAACCATTAATTTTCCAAAAATTGTAATCATTAAGCAAGATTAACATGTGTTGTATTCAGGGGAGTATGAGGGGATCATCGGGTTCATGTGAACCATGCTCTCCTTTCGAAATCGTATATAGTATTGTTATATTTTAAAAATATACTTAAATACAGACGTGTGAACCCACAGTATTTGAAGTATCATATAATGAGCTGATGATTGAGTGCACCGTTCTAAATTAGAATTTTATGTCTATCTTGTTTTATTTGAATTCTAAAATTGGGGTAACACCTCTCTAAGTGATTATTGATAGCACTTTATATATATATATATATAAAAAAAAAATCTTTCAAAATTTTCAAGTTTATCACATTGAAAATTCCTATTCTTTTTAGCAATCTAATATTTTTATATAATTAAGCCAAGTGTGTATATTAAAACTAGTAGTACTGGATATGATATAACATACAATTAATGGTTCATTCGATCTCAATATATACACTATTTGAATAGATAAGAATTAATTTCGGACCAATAAAATTAGGAAAAATTACCTAAGTACACAACTTATTTTAACAATGTCAAATCGATTAAAGTTATATCTTAGATTCACCTTCTCGTATTGGTGCACCCGTCATCGTAAAATTCTAAATAACTGTATTCAACTAATTAAGGATATAGTCAATATAAAGCACCTAACTTCTTTAGAAAACTATATAAGAAGTATTATATTTCAGCAGGTTAATAATTTTAAAAATATTAAAAAGTTCAAGAAAATCATATTCAATGAAAAGTTATTCGAACCAAACAAATATTAACAACTTAACATAAAATGTAGCAAAACACATAAAAACAATAAGGTGAGGAGTTTTTTTTTTAATAAGATAAGGAGTTATCTTACACATGCGCTTAAATTTTTCCTTGAGCTCAGTCTTGTGCTCACTATTAGTAATACGAAAATAATAATCAGGATAAGTACGCTGATCAACACAGTTAGAAGGCGTAGATGTTCCAATGGCCATGACCATAGCTGGACCCTCGGCACGTTGCACCTTACGATACTCCTCAACGGTGACCATTTTCGCCGGAAAAAATGGTGGATAATATGCTAGGTTTTTTTTTAAGGTGTCTAGTAGTGTAACTTTTTTTTTTCATGGGGTAGTATAAACTTATCATTTATTTATATGTGAATTCCAAAAGAAAGAATGGTGTTGACAGCCTTGGGCTTTGGACAAGAGTAATTTGAGACGTAACTATATCAAGAGTTTAATTAAAATGAGATACGAAATATATATTGTATATATACATAAAAATAATTTTAATTCTATATATGCTATATGACATAAATGATTCGAGAACTTTTTTTTTAAATAGTCTGATATCTACCTTCATGAGGTAGGGATAAGGTCGTGTACATTGTATCTTCACTAGACCTTACTTGTGGAGTTACACTATACAATATAATTTTTTGATAAAGAGACTTTAGAGAATCACTCATGCCAACTTTAAACCCTATTAATACTCTTTGGAGAATCAAATATACCTCCCTATAATCACTACAAGAAAATATAAAATTAGATACGAAATTTATCGATAATCCCAAGCTAATCCATCTGAAAAGCTTCTAGCTAAGTGAATTTTTTAAAAGAAATTTTGAACATGTGAGTTTGTCCTTGCCAAATTAAGTAGTATTATTTATATTTACACTAACATTTAATTAGATGTTTTTTTTTAATTCCAACTCGTCACACAAAGTGTCAAAAACAATAAATGCAGTCGAGTGTCATACATATACATTTTGTGTTAGATACAGGAACGCAATGAATTGATATATGACAGAATGTGAGTTTTCGAGTTTAAATTTTGAACGTATTGATTGTAATGATTTGATGTATGATCAATATGACAGAATTAAAGTTCTTGAATTTAAATTTTAAACATATTGATTGTAATAAATTGATGTATAATTAATATGAAAAAATCAGAGTTCTCGACTTTAAATTTGTAAATGTATTTATTATAATGAATTGATCAGAGTTCTCGAGTTTAAATTTTGAACATATTGAAAGTATTGATTGAGGAGTTTCAAAATCAGATAGCTATATAGTACTTTTGATTCGTTAATTATTAACAGGTTTTAATTTTGGTCCTCATAGACTCAACATATTTAATCTTTAACTTAATCAAAATGTATGTTTTAAATCGTACGAAATATGTTATATTAAAATTATTTTTTTAGAACTACATTAATTACCCACATATATGAAATAATAGTATATACACATTTTTATAGTACATGATTAATTACAAAATCTGAGAATATATTCCCAAGTAAAGGGATCACAATTGCACATTTTAAGGAATTGAAAATTAAATATGATATCACATAAATTAAGATTTACCAAATAGAGAGGGACCAAAAGAAATATTTGGTACATGAACAAAGTGAAATTTAATAAAGAGATAAGTATTGAAAATACCTTTGAACTTGATGCAACTTATAAGGTTCGTTTCGAACTATTGACATTCTTAAAAATATTTTTTTACTTGACTAACTAAACTTTGATATACCCTCGATTTGTCACACAACATAGCATGATAGTAAGTAGTCTCAAACTCTTGTAGAGCATGAGACTCTTAATAAAAGCCGAGAGAAGTGTTAAAAATACCTCTAAACTTTAGGGGTGTATTTTCACTCATGTCGTAAGATCATAATGTATTTAAGTTCAATTAGTCAAGTAAATGAGTGTTGTTAAGACTTTCAATAGTTCGCGAATGAAACTAATTTAATTACAAAATCATTTGATATTAAGGGCCCGTTTGGCCATGCGATATGGTATCATGAGATGAAATTGAAGTTTTGTTTGGACATGCGATATGTAATTTTTGTGTTGTATATTTTATGATAAACACAAAAATCCCATAAGTTGTAAAACTATTAAAATAGCCCCAATTGTTTATTCAATCTTTTCAAATAAACAAAAAATTATAAAATCGCATAATAAATTGTTACAAAACTATTTGTTATCCACTTAAGTAATTGTTTCATCTAACTTTAATTTAATAAAAAAAAATTGAACATAAATTGTAGTGTACTAGTCTTTAATATAATCCTCCCACATAGTACAAACAATTTCCTCACATTGAACTTGCATTTCTCGATCATGTGACCGAGAAGACGAACCAACATTGTTACTTTGAGCCATTTGTTGGTCAATATCATCCGC
>JAJOOR010033706.1:0-10921 GCA_036250505.1 Solanum acaule | reverse complement strand
GGGGGGGGGGGCCCCCCCCCCCCCCCCCCTGGTGCAACTAGCTCTTATTGTCACTCCCCGAGACTACACCCTGGCGGGACTGGCACTCGAAGACCATTGCTGGCCCCAAGCGAACCCTTAGCCTGACTTACTTAACTCAGCGGAAGACTTAAACTCAACAAAGATAAGTTCATCTAATAAATTGGAATGTTATAAAGGAACATTCAACTGGCCATTAAGGCAAACTCAAGTCTCAACATGGAATAATGACAATGAAAAGACTAAAGAACTAACATCTGATTGTCTATGAAGCCTCTAATAACAACTGGGATGGATGTTGGGACAAACCCCACAACATCCTAATGAACTAAACTAGAAAACAATGAAATAGATCCTCCGGAATGCAAAGAGGCTCACCAACAGACTCTAAACTTCTCATTGGATTAACGATGCGTCGGAATGCCGATCCTAGTTACCTACGTCTGCATCATAAGACGATGCAGGCCAACTGGCATCAGTACATTGAATGTACGAGTATGCGAGTTGGAATGCTAAACATAACATAGACTTGAAAAGGATCTGAAAGAAACACTTACCTTGGCTCTTCTCAACTCATGAATACTTAACTGAACTCATTTCATTATAAAGCAGTTTAAAACAAGTGCAATATAAAGAAAAATAAAACTGTTTAAAACATGTTGCTAACTCATAATCATAAAATCATAAAAGACATATCATGATCCCTCTCAAAGTCTACTTGTGCAATGCATGAATGAAATCCCATACCCCCATCCATACTAAGCAAAACCCCTTGAGGAACCATGCAATTACTGATGTGGGAGTTTTTCTAACCGACAACCATCACTTAAGAACTATAGTGATGATACATCGTTATTAGCCCCATGCTGCCCAGGCCATCCTATACCTTGCCGTGGTATAGGACCTGAACTACTAAGTGGATCCACTAGTCTATGTGAAAAGGATTCATCTAAAAAGTATGACCCTTTTCTACCCATGATGGCTACATGATTTATGGAGACTTGAGTTAATGTGAACTCGCATCCCCATATCGGTGCTCAATACTACTCCCAAAAATATAATATTAACTCTTATGTTTAAAAACATACTTCTTCTGTGATTTGAGACTAGTGCTCAAAAACATAGCTCAAAGGCTATCTTGGAAATCTCAGTTTCCCTGCTTGCTTCAATTAGAAAGCTATTACTCTTTTCTGAAAACTAGCCCGAAGGCCTTTTGGAAATCTCAGTTTTCGTTCTTATTTAAATGTGAAACATTTTAAATTTCTTTGGGAAATACTTAGTCCCCATATGTTTCTTTGAAGAAAAGAATTTCAACTTTACTCTTTACTGAACTCAAAACTTAAGTCTTAAAACAAAGTTAAAACATTTGTGAAAGACTTTTTGAAAACTTTAAGAGCTTATCTTAACTTGACTCTTGACTTTGATCTTAACTGCTCTTGACTTGACTCTTAACTGATCCTTGAATTGAATTATGGATTCAAGGATTAAGATTTGTGATTGGAAAGATCTCATGATGTTTAGGAATGACTTTGAATAGCTAAACCTGAGAAAAGTTACGAAATCACCGTCTTGGAACAAGTCCGCGACGCGGAGACTTTTCTGAATAAATGCTCGCGAAATTAATTTTTGAGACAAAGGAATCCGTGTCCTAACCGCGACGCGGAGACAATTTTTCTTCACTGGGGAAGCAAGTCCGCGACACGGACCTATGCGTCAAAACCTGCTCGACTTTTCCTTCTTCGTTTTCTAGCCCCAAATCGCCTAAACTCGATTATAAAACTCAAATTCATTTTAGATCCCGATACCTAGCATATGTATTCAAGAATCTAACTCAATACAACCCTAAAACTCAACGTAAAGATCTTAGAAACTCAATTCATCCCAATTCAAGAACAACATTCAAATTCAAGAATACATGTCAAGAACATCAACTTTCAAACTCTTTTAGGACGAATTTCGTTGGACTAAACATGTTTGGCGCGTGGGTGAATGAACCCAACGCTATGAGAGACTCACATACCTTGTAGGATCAATTCCTTGGCGAATCCACAACCAAATTCGATCGTTCTTAGCGAATCTTGTTTTTCTTCTTCTCCTTTCTCTTGCGTTCTTTCTCCAAAAACCCTAACTCTAATTTTCAAAAGCGTCAACTGCACTAACTCAGTCTTGACCCCAATTATCTTACTAAAAACGGATTTAATCAATAGGGCAGTGAAACGACTAAAATACCCCTTAAAAATCCGGATTGGACATTTCCTTAATCCAACAGCCCAACTTCCAAAGGGCATAACTTACTCATACGAACTCGGAATCGCGCAAACTCAGTGGCGTTGGAAAGATTATTCCACGAGCTTTCCAACCATATCTGGAAGTACACCTAACTCATCCTGAGCTAGGAGTTATGGCCGTTTGAAGTTGACCAAAAACTCACTTTAACACCTTTACCAAATTTCCAGATTTTTAAATTCTTCCCAAAAATGACTATTTCCAGATTTTAAACTTCCTTCTAGTTCTTTCTAGTTGCGAGATGTTACACTTATTCTCTTACCTACAAATTTAAACAAAAATTCAGGATTTTAACTAGCATATGACAAGGGTTATACCCCAAATTGCGACAGTGAAAGACAGGAAGTTTGGTGGAAGATTGGGTCTGTAAGGGGCTTATTTGCAGGACCCTGCATGGAGGTTGTGACTTCAACTTAGTCAGATCTCCTCTTAGTAGAAGTAGAAGCACCATGTTAATGGCGTAATTCTCTGATTTTATTGAAGATATAGAGCTGATTGACCTTCAGCTGGTTGGGAGAAATTACACAAAACCAGGGAGAAATTGCACATGGACTAGAGGGAATAGGCATGTGACATCATGTGGCTTTGATCCCTATAAAGAATGGAGCTAAGGAGTTGAGGCAGGTTAGACAATCAACTTAATAAGGAGTATTTACTAGCTGATTTCTAAAATGCTCACGGAACGACTCAAAAAGGTGATACACAAACTTGTAGACTGACAACAATCGTCATTTATAAAAAGGATGGCAAATTATAGATGTATAAACTCCGGACCGTAGGAGAAAAACCAGGCATTATGTGCAAGCTATCATTAATAAAACATGACTATATTCTGCTTGAAATTCTGTATAAGATGGGCTTGGGAGAACATGGATCAGCTGAATGATGTTTTGCGCAAGTACTATCAGATTATGGATCCTCTGAAGGTTGCTTCCTTCTCAAGGAGGACTATGACCCCTTGTCACCTTTTTAAATTTCTTCTAGCTAAGGAAGGATCCAAGTTCCAACAACATGTTGAAAACTGAACACATGAATGGCTGGATTAGGGGTTTCAATGTGGCAAACAATCAAGCAAAAAAGTGTATATAACTCACCTTCAGTATGCATATGATATCTTGATTTTCTATGATGCAGAGGAGATCCAACTGAAATACCTGAGGGTCATCCTTGTTTTTTTTAAGCTATTTCATGGCTTCATATGAAACATATTAACGGGAGGAAAAGTCAGATTTCCCCGTTAATAAGGTGCCCAGAATGCAACAAATAGCTAAAATAGTGGGAGGGGAAATTGGAAGCATCCAACTGTCTACTTGGGGGTGCCTCATAGACATAGTACCCATCTCTTGGAGGCAGGTTGATACTTATCAACTCTGTTTTGGATGCTCTGGTACCTACATGGTGTTACTATTCCTGCATCTGCAAGTGTGGAACAGAGAGGCAGGATGCCTTGAGGAGAAACTTTCACTAGCAAGGAAAAAAAGAAAAGAGAGGTTTTAATCTAGTCAAGTGGATAACTCTTAACTATCAATCAGCAAATAACTAGGGGTCTGGAATAAAAAAAACTTGAAAAAACAAAACTACCTTTTGATGAAGTGTTTGACCAATCACATTGGGTTACTCTGATAAAGGCAAAATATGGAGAGGAGGGTTTTTGGATTACCAGAGGGGTGAACAATCATTATGGTTACCAGTCTGTGGAGATCCATTAGAAATTTATGGCCAAACCTCTTAGACAAGTTGAATTTCAATGTGAATGATGCAAGGAATATACTTTTCTGCGAGGATAATTGGTTGGGTATTGGAAGTCTAAACAACTTTATCCTGAGATATACAGTTTGAATCAACAGCAGAGGGGCAACATTGGAGCAAGTATGGTTTACACAGGGCTGGAATCTGACTCTTAGAAATCTAGTATATGATTGAGAAATGCACAGGATAGCTATTTTTTTTTAACATTTTGGAACAATGCAAGGGTATAAAGAAGGATGGCGATACACTCCGATGGAAAGAAATATAAGAGTGGATTTACACAGTCATTTCTGCATATAAAGATCTGAACCAGGAGGAATCTCGACTCAGTTTCCAGCCTTGAAAACATTTGTGGGAAGTGAAGATAGCATATAAAGGGGTTTGCTTCACTGGGTTGGTAATTAAGAGGTTATCCTTACTCAAGATAACTTAAGGAAGAGGGGAATTCAACTTTGTTCAAGATGCCATTTATGTGAACAGAATGTAGAGACAATCAGCCAACTGTCTCTACATTATAAAGTTACCAGCCAACTAAGAGATCTATTCATCAACCTCAAAGGTATCAGGTGGACAATGCTTGAGAGAAATTTTGAAGTCATGACAAGTTAGGACTCGGTGGTTGGGGAGTGGGAGGTGGGGGGATGTATCACTAACAAAGATGGATTAGAAATTGTCCCAGCAACTAAGGTATTTTCAAGATACACGCAGTCCTCTGTAAAAATCAAGATGAATTGTATTCTTCTCTTTATATTTTGGGCTAAATTATCGATCCAGATTCAATTCTAGAAATTTTAGATTCCTTGTAAGAGAAGCAAAGATGATAGTTATTTTTGGGTCCTTAGATGTAACTCTCATATATTTGGTTTCCAGAACAATCTTTGATGATTTATATACTGATCTTGTTATATTCTCAAAAAAGAAAAAAAATTAATGCTTCTCGGGTCTTCCAAGAATCATTTTGGGCATATTGGCTCTTGGATCCTACACTGATGCCTTCGTCTGCCTGCAAAGATTCTTGAAAACTGAGGCATTCCCATCTCTTTGTCCCCTTATGCTTGACTTTGCACCTAAGCCCTGGAAAACCCAGTGTGTGTAGTACCTGTTCAGTTTTCTAGCTTCTATCTATTCTTTGATGATTTATGTAGAGACTATCTAGTTGAAGCTCTGAATCAACCTTGGGTAGTCATCATCAGTATGAGAGTGAAACAATGAAATGAGCTTCACGTGTTTTGCCTGTATTTCCTTGTTTCCAAAGCTTAATCCCTACTGAGTAATTCTTAGATCAAGTTCTGTAGCTGTGATATATTCAAATCTATATGTGTTTTTTTTTAAAATTAAATATTCAAATCTATATGTTTGTGGTGATTCTTATCAGATGTTGGATGGCTCACAGACACTCTTATCCCGTGAAGAGCTCGAGAAAAAATTTGGTCAAGAAGGTTAGAACTAGTCTCATTTTCTGAGCTAGAGTTTGGGCATGTTGCATTTCTGTGGTTTTGCTTTCCTGCTACCCCTAGCTTTGTTGAATGTTAGACCTCATAAAAACAGTGAGCCATATGTTAAAAAACAGTGTGTTGTATGTGGCACGTTTAGGCCTGAAGCTGCCATGGAGCTCAGGTTGGGAACTTAAGTGCAAGATCGTCATTGCAAAACATCCACGTCATTGCTTACAGGCAATTTGAGACCCCCTTTAAGAGGACAACACTAGGCAATAAATATAGTCAGCAAAGTGGAGAATTAATTATTAACAAAATGTTTTCTGTAGTGATTTGGGTGCTCTTTAATCCCCCCCTCCCCCCCCCCCCCCCACAATATCTATGCTCTTTAATTTTTGCCCTTCAGCATTTTAAGTAATGGCTGAAAATACCCTGACAACTACCTGTAGGGCTTATATCTTCGTATCATAGTATCCCATAAGTTATGCCCCTGACACCGAAATAACAAACAACTTTTTTGTCATAAGTTCATATTTTCATGTCAACATATCCCACAAATTATGCCTACTTGGCATAACAATTTATGCCGTATGTCCCTACCGAAATAATGAACAATTTTTTCGCGGCATAAGTTTATATGTTTGTATCATAATATCCACAAGTTATAAAAAGCGTAACAAGTTATGTCGTATGTCAGGAGGGCATAATGTATTTCCAAAAAAAAAAAAGGAGAGGACACACAAACCCAACTTATTTTTTCTCTAAAAAGATAAAGAATGTACTCCCCAAAAAGCATAACTCCAGTTTCTGTACACTACAACACATTTTGGAAAAATCTACACAACTTAAGCTGCATAACTTAGTTTCTGCAGAATTTATGCTTAGGGAGGCAAAAGTTTTCTAAACTTATGCTGCCGAGAGAATTGGGTCCGAAAAGGGTACTTTGGTCCACAAATTACATTAACTGAGCAGTAGGGGGGAAAATTAAAGGCCAATCTGTTTGAGGGGCAAACCATGCAAAAACTTGAAATCTATTAGCACTTTTTTTGGGGGACTAAAAGCATGCCTTGATTGTATTTAGTGCTTCAAGGCCCAATAGACTTATGGCTCTTTTCTGCGCTATTGGCCTTTAACAGTCATGGTAAGAAACCGTAAGGTTGTCATATTAGGTGTTCTATGAGTTTGCTCGTGTTGTATTTTTCTTCCACTTGTATTGATGCATTATCTTTCATTGGAAGAATATAATGTCTTTTCATTTGCATGTTTATGCAATTATGACGTATGCATAAGGTTCCCCTTTGAAATGGAGAGTTGGCACTGTTTCATTCAGTACTGTGTTTAATCATCTAACTGCATCTAGTAAATCTTTTGTCTAACCATTTTGTTTTGCTTTAATAATTCTTGTCTAACCATGGAATGTATATTATTTGAAAATGTCCTTGCTATTTAGGTAACTAATCTAACAATACTTGGGTTCTTTGGCAGGTATCTCTTTGGAAAAGCCTATAGTTGCCTCTTGTGGCACAGGTGTAACTGCTTGCATACTTGTCTTGGTCAGTTGAATCCTCTTTCTCTCATACAGCTCTCACTTGTACCGTTGTACATTAATCTATGCCCAGTATTCATATGGCTATTCCATTGTCACAAAAGAGGGATGAATTCAAAGTTCATTTATCTCTATCTTTATCTTTTTAGGGCCTCCATCGACTGGGGAAGACTGACATTCCAGTCTATGATGGTTCATGGACAGAATGGGCAACACAGCCAGATGCACCTCTCTCCACATCAGAAAGATGAAGACGCTTGTATGGTCTGCGTGTTTTTATGGGTGAACAATGATGATGGTGAATCTAGATCTGGTTCCTTTTATTAATGGTTAGTGTAACAACTTCAATTGTATTGTTGAATGATAAAAAGTTGTACAAATTGTCTTAATTTTACCTTCCATTATATTTTGGAGCCATTGATACCCTCGCCGTAAGTAAATCGTATCGTATTTCCCAGTGATGCTAACGAGCTTTTGTGTGGACTGAAAAGCTTTGAACCCTGTCAAAATCTTGACACGGTGGGTTTCATGTGTCAAAATATTTCCAATGAAGGTCTAAAGATACTCATCTACTTTTGATAATGTTATTGACTCATGGTATATACACCAAAGGAGATGGCGAGCTTTTGTTCTTAATTTAATGGCTGAAGTTGTTATAAGGGATAAGGGTCTGAAAAATACCCTAACTTTGGTCGAATTTGTTGTTGCGATACTAAACTTTCATGAGGACCTATTACCTCCCTAGACTATTTAATATCGTATTTTAAACATATATATTTGCCCACATGAACATAAAAAAGAATGCAAAATTATAAATAGTAATGTGTCCACGTGGGCACATATATACCTTTAAAATACACTATTAAATAGTTCAGGGAATAAAAAAATATGGTATTAAATAGTTTAGGGAGGTAATAGGTCTTTATGAAAATTTAGTATCGCAACAGCAAATCCGACCAAAGTTGAAGTATTTTTCAGACCCTTATCCCTTGTTATAACTCCCCAAAACTTTGGTGTGGATTATTACTTTCGTACTTACTTGGTACTAGAAACACTCTTATGCTTGGATAAGTGAACTTAAAAACGTCTCCAAAATCACATGTATTCGTGTGTTGTCCAGTTGGACTTTATATTCGATGGGTCATTATTGACTTTAAAAGCTTAGTTAAAATAATTTTATACTAGTGAATATAACCGTGCTACACGTAATTATAAATTTATTACTTCCTTCATTTCATATTAATTAAATTTTTGAGGTGTTTTACACCCTTTAAGAAAAGTAGATTAAGACATAAATTAAACATAGTTTTTTCATTTTTACCCTTATTAATTATTGTCAAATTTATTGAAGTCATCACATTGAAAATCCAAATGAAGGTTAAAATTGGAAGAACACTCTAAAAGTAGTCTTGAAAACTGAACAATTAAGTTAATTTAAAAAATGAAAAATGCCTCTAAAATACAATTAATATTGAATGGAGGGAGCAGTGAATAGACGAATATTTGTATTTATATATATATAAATCATTGTTGGAACTTATATATTGGTTGTTTGCATTTTCTAAAACATTATTAGTTAAGGTGCAAACAACCAATATATAAGTAATTTTCTAATTTTTTTTACTGAAATAAAGAATTTGACTGGAGAAGAAGAAAAAGAAAAGAAAAAAAATGAGAAAGGGGTTCAACTTGACGTGGGGTGGGGTGGGTGGGAGGTCAAGGAAAAAAAAGAAAATGGAGGGATGGATCACTTGAAAGTGAGGGTGGGTGGAAGATGAGGTGAATTAAGATGAAATCAAAATTAAAATAAGTCAAAAAGTAAGAGAGGGAAATAAAGAAAAAAACTTAAAATGAAAAAAAAATACATTTTTAATTAAATTAACACGTGTCATATAATGATTGGTGTATGAATACACTTGCTTCTTAAAATATGAGGTTGATCGAAAAATGATATAATAATATTTATTCAAAATTATTTAGTGGGATAATAGATGTTGTTTTGAAAATTCGAGACAACTTTAATAATGACTTTATGTCTTTTCTCTTCATTTAAATATGTGTTTGTTTTCATTTCTTTATAATGCTGCCATAGGTATGTTACTTGTAAAAATACATACAACAAACCCAATCAAATAAGTTACTCATACATTACAGACTAGTAAAATTACCCGCACTTCGCGCGGGTATTTAATATCACAAAATTTATAAAATAATACTTAAAATCTATCGATCATTAAAATTAAAACACTATATTATCTTACATACAAGATTACGTAATAATAAACATTATTAATATAAAGGAAAATGAAAATTATAACATCTTATCATTTATCCTTAATAACATAAGCATAAATTAATGACTGTAAAAATGCATATCAGGATCTATTACATAAGCAATGGTGTCAATGCGTCACTCAATAGGAGCAAAGTACACAAATATTTAATTGTGCAGAAGAAGAAGAGGTTAAGAATTTTCGTTGTTTTGAAATGAAAGGAAATCCCTCTATTTATAAACAACAAAGGGTAGTGTGAACAAATATTTATTGTGTCTTATAAAAAAGGTTACAACTATTTGGAAAAGTTCCAACCCTTCACAATCTTTCATAAAAGTAGCAACTCTTCATTAAAATCGCAATTTTTCATAAAAGTCACAATTTTTCATTAAAGTCACAACTCTTCATAAAAGTCGCAACTTTTCGTAAAAGTCACAATTTTTCATGAAAGAGGAATGCTAGTTTTGGAAATAAATAAATTAAAAGGGAATTATAGTTTGTGATGACGCCACGTAGGCGAGTCTAGGATTCTCTTTTATATGATATATATGATATATGATTTTACTACCCCAAAACTTCTTCCGCAATTGTCCTTATTGATAAATGAAATTCTCAAAATGTTGAAATAACCACACCTACAAAATTTTGCCATCAAGAAACTTGAAGAAACAAATTTATAACATATTTGGATAGATTTATTTTAAGTATTTTAAAATAATTTTATAGCATTTAGGTAAAATAAAAAAGTACTCCTAATAATTGGAGTTTAGCCGTAAGAAAAAAAGAAAAGGTTTAGAAAATGAAAGCCTGCAGATAAACCTCTAAAAAAAACCCCAAAGCCCCTTGCGTAGACAATTCAGTTTTTCCGACGAGCAAGACCGGAGACAAATTCAGTTTTTCCGACGAGCAAGAGAGCCGAAACCGATTATCTTCGTTTTCACTAAGCTTCTCAATGCATCTAACCACGACTCCTCCTCCTCAACAGCTGAACTCAATACAATTATCTTCAAAACCCCTTTTTCTCACATTGCCATTCAAATGCAGAAGGAAGTTTTCCCGTATAAGAAGACCTACCATTGTAGCTTCTTCTTCCAATACTAATAACAGTCCTGAAGGGTTTTCTTGGCTGCAACTTTCACAGTCCATTCGCCGTGGTTCCGAACGTTTCTTGAATCAATTGGAAGACTCTGTGAAGAAAGAGACGGGTTTTGATTTTCAGGATGTTAAAGTTAAAGTTGGGGAATTTTCAGGTCGAGCTGTTGATTCAGCCAAGAATGGCCAAATTTTGCTGCAACGTTTTCAGTCTGAGTTGTTTCCTGAGTTCTTGAATTGGAACAAATTCGAGTCCTGGAAGGTGAACTTTTGCATTTTTTGTATTTGAGTTATTTGTAAAACTTTGTGCTCACATTATCCTTTTTCCTCCTTTCTTCAGGACGTCAAGAAATGGGATTCCAAAAGAGTTGGTGTCTTCATTCTCTATATTATAGTTACGGTATGTTCTTGTCAAAAAATATTTATGGCAATTCGAGCTCCTATTATTAATAGGGAAAGAAAAGAACTTACTGAGGCATACATGGAAGCATTGATTCCTGAACCTACTCCTGTTAATGTCA
>JAJOOR010033705.1:0-11493 GCA_036250505.1 Solanum acaule | reverse complement strand
AAGAGTTTGAGAAAAGGATCCATAGAAGTAACTCCCCCTGAAATTCCAATGTCGTAACCAAAGATCAACCCTCCCATTGCAGCCATAATACAAGTAAGGGCCACGTAACGTGTCAACTTCCCTGGGTACTCAGAACCCCCTTCATCAGCAGCGATAAAGTTCCCACCAGCCATGATCAATTATCAATATCAATAGAAAGATGTATGATGTATTATGTTTAGTTAATAAATTGTGAGGGTATATATAGATGTCAAAAACTAGTTCGAAAAGAATTAGGATTACTTACCGTACAATTCTAAATTGTGTAGGATTAGGAAGTAAATTGCAGTTTTTATATCCGTTTTACTAACAAATTTGGACAACTTATGTTATGACGGTTTATATATTTATATAAATAAAATACATTCTAAATAGGAAAACTAGAGATGTAATTATTAGTACTATTACTACTTAGCAACGGTTTTTTTTCCTTCTAATTTTAGGTGAAGTTTGGATTGAAGTTTTAATATGTATTTGACCATAGTTTCTTAAAATATATATTCCACTAAAAATAAATAAATAAATAGAAGAAGCATGAAACATGATGATCTATATCTATGAGTTTTAAAATCTATAAAAAAAATTACTCATAAGTTTAATATAAAGTTATTGTTTTTAAATAAATTAAATAATACATTATTCAAAAATCATAACAAATTAAACCAAGCAAAATAAATCTGAAGAAAATTTATTCAATAAGAAAAACGTTAGTAGAGACTTTAGTAAATTACATTCAAATTTTGTCTTCACTGGATTGGACAGTTGATAGAGCAATTTTCGCTAGGGGTTCTTCTTCCTCACAAAAATATTTGCTATTATTGCATACTCAAAAATAAATTGAGATGTTTTGAGTATTTTGATATATAATTCGCTCGAAAGATTTCATGTTTACGATACACTTATTTTATTTTATTTTTAAAATGAAGAAAATGTACGCAATCGTACAAGTAACATAAGAGGTTAGTCCAATTATAGATTCCACAGTGACTTGTCAAATTGATCGTCTACTTTGAATTTCTTACTTTTCTATTCAGTGGGTAACAAACAACTTCGGAATTTTTTGTTCTATTATCCTACATTACTATAATTAACATGAAATATAATAGCAAGCCATAGTGTTTTTTTTCTTCTTTCTTTTTTTGTGAAATTTCAATGAGAGAGTTCCAGGGCCATGATATTTTTCTGAGTTATTAGTTGCAGGTTGATAATACTATATTGAGAGTTTTGTCAACAACTTTAAGCCTACCTAACTATTTCTAATATTTCTATGATCATCGATCAATAGTGTATATGTCTTATGTATCAATTAAGCAAGGCTAACAGGTATAGTCCTATCCACGTTAGTGAATCTTTCCCCTTCTCCTATATGGTTCAAACCAAGCCTTACTTTTTCTCATTACGAACACAAATTATTTGTATTACTGCTTAGCAATGGGTGTTTTTTTTTTTTTTTTTTAAAAAAAAGTTTTAGGTTAAGATGGATTGTTTGTAACATGTGTTTCACCATAGATTTTAAAATTATATTTCACTTTTTTTTAAAAAAAAAAAAAGAAGCAACAACATAAAGTATTATGATTTGTACCCATCAGTTTTAAAAATCTAAAAATATCATAAGTTTGACACAAAATTATTATTTTAAATGAACTGATAATACATTATCCAAAAATCATAATAAATTAAATCAAGCAAAATCAATGTGAAGAAAATTTCTACAACAAGGGAAACATTGGAAGATTTTAGCAAATTTCCTACAAATTTTGTCTTCACAGTAGTTTGCGACAGTTGATAAATAGATCAAGACTATGTTTTATGAATAGAATTAGTTGTAGTCATAAATAGATGAGAACATTTTTATAAAATATAAAAAAATTGCTCAAGTTATAATTTTTTTTTTGAAAACTCCACAAATACATTTTGGCCCCCAAAAAACAAAATTTGTTGCTCTTTTGGGTTTTTAGCTTTAAAAGATTTTACTATCAAATTAGGACAACTTATGTTATGACCATTTATATTTTCAATATAAATAAAGGGATAATACATAAGTATCATCTAAACTACTTAAAATGGAATATATATACCCCACAAGCTGATGTGGCATTGAAGGCAAGTGAAGATCAGAAAAATTGAAACACATATCATTTTTTAATTGATTTATTTACAATTGAATAGTACATATAACTTTTATACTCCCTCTATTTCATATCAGATGAACACTTGCTATTTTACATGATGATGAAGAAATCATTAATAGATTGATCAATTTTATTATATTGTTCGTTGTTTATATTAATTGACCTCTTAAAAAAAAATATTTAGATCTTTAAAATTTTATTTAAACTTACAAATGTCATATTAATAGTAGGAGTAGAATAAAAAAAAAACTAATTAATTCTATCTTGATTTAATAAGTAATCAAATAATATGAAACAAATATTTTTAATAAAATGTCTATCTAATATGGAACGAAAGGAATAATTGTTAGCACAAAATTTAAATTGCTACTAAAAAGTCAAATGGTACTCCCTCCGTCTACTTTTATTTGTCATGTTATGCTTTTCAAAGTCAATTTGACTAATTTTTAAAGTTAAATTAGATTACATTAATTCGATATTTTAAACAAAAAAAAATAGATATTCAAAAAACTATACAAAAGTGCTATAAATTACAACTTTTTTGAATATCAATATGATTAAAAAATATATCATAAAATATTAGTCGAAGTTTTAGTTTGACTCTAAAAATAAAAATTATAACAATTAAAAGTGGACGATATTAGTATAAATTTATACTCCCTATGTCCCTAATTACTTGTCCACTTTTCCTTTTATAGTTGTCCCTAATTACTTGTCCATTT
The DNA here is from genome assembly GCA_036250505.1 of Solanum acaule. NCBI lineage: Eukaryota > Viridiplantae > Streptophyta > Magnoliopsida > Solanales > Solanaceae > Solanum > Solanum acaule. The sequence continues at coordinate 8,600 of JAJOOR010033705.1, read as the reverse complement.
TGACAAATCAAGAAAGGACAATTTTTTTACCTATTATATCCTCAATTAATTACTTTGAAAAAGGTAGAACTTTTTGAAAATCTTAAATTTTTAATTCATCCACTTCATAATTAATATGAATAAAATGGTAAATTTACTATGTCAATAATTATTTTTTAATAGGTATGTCAATTAAAAAATGAACAAGTAATTAGCGATAGATGGAGTAATTATTAGCACAAATTTTAAAGAACTATCGAAAAGTCAAACATTGTGTATATTATTAGCACAAAATTTAAGGAGCTACCAAAACGGTGCATATAATCCCAAAATGCTCGAAATTCTATTTCTATCCATGAGTAGCCCATGCTTTGACTTTTTTTTAAAAAAAGGAGTAAAAAAAAATTATCATACTGTCTAACAATACTCGTTTGCTATTAATTTTTATATACTTTAAAAAAAAATTATAAATAGAAGAGTAACTTTATTATATCACATTTTAAATATAATAAATATAATGTCTTGTAAAATGTAGTAGGAAATAATTATAATTAATGATAAGGATAAATTATGAACTAAGTGTGAAATTATTCATTAATTTTATAAAATGAATAAATTTAATTTTGTTAAACATATGAATAACTATTATATATAGAATGGAAGGAGTAATATTTTGCTTCTGTTATTTTTTCTTTCGAATTGTTTTGAGACAAGGGAAAAATAGATCTGTGTGCATATTTTTTCTTTCGAATTGTTTTCTCTTAATACACACTCTTTCTCTTTTAATTTCTTTGACTTTTTTTATTAAAGAAATTGTTTAAGAAAGTACATCTTTCACTTCTTTTCTTTTGCAACTCTTGGACGATATTTCAATATCACAAAATAAATGATAATTTTAATATATTCTACATATTTTTATTGTAATATCATAAGATTTAAATACAAAAAGAAATGTGTTCGTCCTTCACAAAAAAACATCTATTTAATAAAAATCACAATTCGTTAAGAAATTACTCCAATAAATATAATTTATAATTTATAATTTATCAAGCTATTTTTATTTAATATAACTATTTCTTGAAAATCAAATATTACTCAAACGATAGAGTATAATATAGCTAGAAAACTATTAATTTTTGTAGGAAATAAATCAAGAAATAGAATTCCTTACTAATTTAGGATTTATTATTTATGGTAATTTAATTATAGGAATTCTTAATAATTTAGAATTGGTTATTTATGGTATTTTGTTAATTGTGTTGAATTAAGATTTATTAGTTAGAGAAATTCCTAATTCTAATTTAATTTGGTTTGTTAGTATTATAAATAGGGTGACTTATTAAATATTTCCAATATAGAGAGATATCAGAGTTATTGAGTTATTACATAAAGCCTCCTACCTCTTCTTTGTAAACTATTGTACCGTTCTTGTTGTTGGATTTTTCAGTTTTGAATCTGTCAGTTGTACATATATTATTATCAGGTAATTTTATTCCGTTCAATTTTTATATTGACTTTTATTTTTAGTATGCGCACGTGCACCCCACCTCAAATCGCTGCCTTTAAGTACCGGTTCATAATTGGGGCCCACAATCTCTTTCATATATAACCCTTACTCCCAATATTTTTCACTCATCGTTTGCGCTTAGCGGCGATCTTCTCTTCTCTTTTTTTTTTTTTTTTTTTTTATTCACTCAATTCTCAATTCAAAGGCACATTCATCTGCTTGTTCCATTGTTCGATCGGAGATAATAATCAGTATTGATATGGCGGCGGCGGTTCCTCAATTACCGGCTACAGTACAAACTCAGGCGACTGTTACAGCGGCGACAACTGTTGGAGTAACGCCACCACCGTCTCCGCATGTGGTGGGAGGAATGGGTGGTGGTAGTGTTGGTCAATATTCGTTGTACGTCGGGGATCTGGATACGACGGTAGATGAAGGACAACTCTATGAAGTTTTTAATCAGGTTGCACCAGTGTTGTCTGTTAGGGTTTGCAGAGATCAACGGCGAGCGTCCCTTGGTTACGCTTACGTGAACTTCACTTCTACCCAAGATGGTATAACAACTTTTTTCTTTCTCTATTTTATATTTTATCTATACACACTGAATTGTTTATTTATTTATTTGCATGGGAGTTATTTAAATTATTTGGATGTTTTGGCTGGTCGCGTTTGGTAGGATGTATTAGAACAAATAATATATGTATTAGTCATGATATTATTTTATCTTTTTATTTTATATGATTTTCAGCCTATGTATAACTAGTAATAATCCATGTACCACCAACCATGCTAGGGTTTATTTATGTTTGGTAGGGTGTGTAAGAATAGTGCTGAATATGGTGTATTAGTAAGATTGATATTAGTTTTTCTTGTATTATTTCTTATGCAGTGTTGATTTTGTGTATAAAAATAATATGTATTAAATAATTTCTAAAAAGAATATTTGTTTATACAGTGGAAAAGATTTTGATAGACAAATATGTATTTATTCATGTTAATGCATGTATTAATACTCTTTGAATTATTAATACCGTGAATTTTCATGTATTAGTTATACATAGGTTAAAAAAGTGTACCAAATTAAGTAATACACAAAGTTAAGGTATGCATTATTTTTTTCTAAATCTAAATAAAGTGTATTAGTAATGCTTGCATCAATTATGCATAGGTTATTTTTTTTATGCATTGTTTGGTTTAGTGTATTAAAAATTTAGTAGATAAATTATAAGACTATAGGGAATATGTGTTTGGCTCCCTTTCAAACGGAAATTGAATTAAATCGGTCAATTTGTTCCTTCATTAGTTCATCCAACACTGTTTAAGATTACTTAGCTTAGAGTTCACAAAAAAAATGTACAATGTCTTTTAATAGCAATCCAATTTGGGATGTGTAAAGGTTATAGTCTATTTATACTTTCCAGTACTTAATACTTTATGGGTGTTGATGAGTTTTTGTTTTTGTAATTTGTTTGTTGCAGCTACTACTGCAAGGGAGTTGTTGAATTTTACTCAAGTGAATGGAAAACCTATGAGGATAATGTTTTCTCATAGAGATCCTAGTTTGAGGAAGAGTGGGTATGCTAATGTGTTCATTAAGAACCTGGACTCGTCGATAGATAACAAGGCTTTGCAGGACACTTTTGGTGCCTTTGGAACAGTTCTTTCCTGCAAGGTAGCTGTTGATAGTAGTGGTCAATCAAAAGGCTATGGTTTTGTACAGTTTGATCAGGATGAAGCTGCACAGAAAGCAATCAATCGACTAAATGGTATGTTGATAAATGATAAGCAGGTGTATGTTGGCTACTTCATTCGTGGTCAAGAAAGGAGAGGAAATGTTTGTGATAAATTCACAAATGTTTATGTGAAAAACCTCCCAGAATCCACTAGTGATGAAGATCTCAAGAAACTTTTTGAGAAATACGGCACCATCACCAGTGCTCTAGTTATGACAGACTCTAGTGGAAAATCAAAGTGTTTTGGATTCGTTAATTTTGAGACATGGGATGCTGCAGCCTCTGCAGTTGAAGAACTGAATGGTAGTTCTTTGAATGAAAAGGTTCTGTATGTTGGCAAGGCACAGAAGAAATCAGAGCGGGAAGCAAATCTTAGAGCCAAATTTGAACAAGAACGAGCTAGTCGATTTGAGAAACTAAAAGGTGCTAACTTGTATTTGAAAAATCTCGATGACAGTGTGGATGATGAAAATCTGAAAGAATTATTCGTAGAGTACGGAACCATAACATCCTGCAAGGTATGTGCCCAACGTGTTAATTTTTTAAGTGCATATCATCTATGGAAAAGTTTGTTTTAGTGTTTCATATCAATTTGAAATTATTATTAGGTGATGCGCGATGCAAAAGGGAGTAGCAAGGGTTCCGGATTTGTTGCCTTCTCTACCCCAGAGGAAGCTACACGAGCAGTAAGTTGTCCAAATTATCTAATCTAGCTTGTGTTACTTGCTTTTAAAGAGACAAATATATGTATGCATAAATTGTTTTTATTTTTGTTTCAGTTGAATGAGATGAACGGCAAGTTGATAGGAAGGAAACCTTTATTTGTCGCTGTTGCCCAGCGCAAGGATGAAAGAAGAGTGTGGCTACAGGTATCGTATACTAGATTTTTTCTCCTAAGATTCAAGTTTTAGTTGCTTCAATGTATTGGAGTCTAGTTAGAGTTCACTCGAGAGTGCTCTAAGCACACACATCTTTCTTAAATTCACAAATAATACATTGTAGTATGGATGTTCATTGCATAATTTGATGTTTATTTGTTAGCAGACACATTTTGCTAGGATGCGACCAACTGGGCTAATGACTCCTCCTCCTGGAGGTATGCCTGGGTATCACACTGGGGAACCTCGACTTGCACCTCCGCAGGTCTACTTTAGTCAAGGTGTAGCAACTCAAGCTGCTGGATTTGGCTTCCAGCAACAATTCATGCCCGGACTTCGTCCAGGTGTTGGTCCGAATTTCCTCTTGCCCTATCAGTTTCAGCATCATCAAGGACAACACGGACGTATTGGTGGAAGGAGAGGAGGATATCCTCAACAGCAGCATCAGGTGCATATTCTTTCATTTTATTAAGTTCATACATCATTTTAATTTAGGACGTATTCACACTGTCTTCTTGTAAAGACTTGTAATTTTCCAAAATTGTGTGTGATAGGTCATAAGATTAGAAGATTATTATACAATCTTTTAACTAAATTGTACAATTTTCAGTCAAAATACATGTTTCAGTTTCAATTATTGATCCCAATCCCTTTGAACAAAGTTGAGTTGTTAAAGCTTTATTAATCTATGCAGTGGAACTCTGGTCGATTCAATCCGAATGGACGAAATGGCATGCATCCTAGCATCCCTCAAGGTATGATGGGATCAATTATGAGAGCGCCATTTGATGCTTCTTCTGCTATGACAACTCCTCCCTTGGACATCCAACGCTCTAACCCAGTGCCACCTTCAACACTTGCTTCTTCTTTGGCCTTCGCTTCTCCAGAAGATCAGCACGCGGTACGTCCTTGATTTTAGTTTCACTTCTTTTCTCCCTGCTGATTTATACGTCAAACTTGAGCTCTTCCTGTTCCTTGTTTCCCAATGCTTAACTATCCTATGGTGTTGCAGATGCTTGGAGAGCAGTTATTTCCACTAGTGGAACACATTGAACGCGATCATGCTGGTAAAGTTACTGGTATGTTGCTTGAGATGGATCAGACTGAGGTGCTTCATCTCATTGAGTCCCCTGATGCTCTTAAGGAGAAAGTCTCCGAGGCTATGGATGTTCTTCGCGTGGAGCCAGCTAGTGTTGGTGATAAATTTGGATCGCTCACTCTGAATGAATGAAGCAAATATTGGCACAATGTCCCTAAATTGGCCCGTATTTTGGAAGGGGTGATGGTGGTGACTTAGGGAGTCTGGTTTTCTTATGGTATTTAATGACATTCTTTGTAGGCTTAAGATTTTAGCAAAGAGAGCTTCTTCTAGGAGTTTACTTTGCTCTTTGCTTACGTTTTAATTTTTTTTTTTGTTACTTTCTAGACTTGTTTGCAATTTATGGATTTGTTTTGTTTTGACTACAATTCTGTTTTCAGCACTCAATTTTTTTGTAACATTTAGCATAGTTTAACATGTCTCAACCCTTTAGCACCTGAATTTGTAACATCTATCATATTTTAACATGGCCTAACCCATCCATGGCTCTAGAGTGTCAAAAAATTATGAAAAACTGATCGAACTGTTCCAAATTGATTTATATAATTTTTTAAATAAAATCGAGAATTTTTATTTAAGTGTATATCGTAGCAAATATTTGAGATGGTCTTTTCAATTTATAAAAGAAAACCAAAAAATTCCCGAACATGTATGCAAATATATTAAAATATTAACAATATATTAAATATTGTTTAAATATTTTTTCTAACATTTTTAAAATATAAATATAACCTAGAGTCTTTAATTAATAAGGTTTTACTATAATATAAATTATCAAATAATATGGCAAAATCTATGCAAACACTCCTATTAAAAGTTTAAGGTCAAACAATACAGTAAGAAGATTTTACATTCTTAGCTTCTTGGTGAAGAATTGAAGTGCTTTTTAAAGTACACACATGGGAAAAAAATATTTTAATCATTGTTAAATAATGAAGTTATATGACGGATGGCTATTCCGTAATGTATGTATGATACACTCGCCAATGACGTGTAAAGTATCCAATTAAATGACGATATTTGTCATTTGTGCCCCAAATCATTGTTAAATAATGAATTTTGAGAAAAACAAAAAGTAGCCAATACATCGATGACACATGACATTTTTGCCCATATAATTAAAAAAAATATATAACCAATTAAAAAAAATTATTTTGCAGCTCAGTTCATCATCAGGCATAAAGTTTTTTCAACTTGTACATAAAAGTTCTGATATTTATAATATTCGTAGAAATCTTAAACTTTAAATTGAAATTCTTACAAAAAAATATTCAATGTGGTCTTCTATTGAAATAGCTTAGAAGAAAGTAACCCACCAAATGACTCCTCACACAACAATAAATTTTATTATAGAGGAATAAAGCTAAGTCATGGATTCAGATTCTTCTTAATCAATAACAAAGCAGTAAAGCTGAATTGAAATCATTAGAATTAACTGAAAAAAATAAGAAGTCATGAAAAATCAAATCCACTTCCATATGACAATATCAAATTCCTCCAAAAAAGAATTTCATCATTATTTCAATATTTAAATCTTGAAATACATCTTTTAAAACATTCGCCATGGAGTTAAGCTTGGAAAATGGAGGCTGAAAATGGGGAAGAAGATGAAAAAATAATTAAAAATTAACTAAATAAGCTTTTCACGCGCAATAAACGAGTGTAGCACACCCTCTATGACGTGTACGCAAAGAGTGTCAAAATGACACAACGAAAGGTGTCTAAAATAAACAAAGTCTAGTTAAGGTATCTAAGTGAAAGTTGGTATCAACTTTAGGGGGTCACCGATGGGTTAGACCTTTTAACATTTATGTAGTCTAATGTGCCAAGGACATGACTAGTGCCGGCAAAATGAGTCCATATTTTGGTAACCTGCCCAACCCGCCCATATTTTAATGGGTTGGGTGAGTAACTTTTTACATGGGTAAAATATAGGTTGATACCCATATTCAACCCATAAAACTATGGGTAAAATATGGATTAGCCAAATAGGTTAAGCTTCTAACTTTTCGTCACTTAAAATTCATGATATCACTAAAAATAATTGTAACTTCTCTTCCTTTTATATTCTTCTATAGAACTAATTATTTAATTATTTTTCTCTATAATTGAAAAGGTGAAGTCTTTGGCCCTCCAAAAATATATATTTTAAATGTACATTTCTTTTGTTAATTATAATTATATTTTTTTATTTGTTTAATTTTATAATGGATAATAAATAATAGTGTAAAATAAGCAAATCATGTATTAGTATTGACATTGCTTAAATTGCATTAAGCATGTTTCAATCTTAAAATGCAACTATTCATTTGCTTTGAAATTAAAAATATTTTCCCCTTGTTATTACATAAATTTATTTTATATTGAAAAGTTAGGATATTTTTTTTTACTTTTATGATACAATAAAACTAAATGAAACATTTTCAACATTTTTTATCTAAAAAAAGATTAATTTTTTTTTTGTCCATGTTGAATTCTTAAGTAAATCATGAAAATATGGGTAAATATGGGTAAACTAGTATTTTACCCAACCCATTTGTTACCCAATCAATTTTTACCCATATCAACTATGAGCGGATTAAATTATTACCCATTTTATGTTGACCCATTTTTAACCCGCCCAAAGTTGGCCCAACCCGCTCATTTGCCACCGCTAGACATGACAAAGGTCCTTTGATCCTAAACATTATCTGTTGGTAAGGAGTGTGTTATGTCTGGCCCTTCTTTAGCAGGGTTAATTGACATTGTGAATGTATTTTACTTTGAAGCCTTTCAGGCATTTCCTCTTCTCCTTTTCATGTCGAGAACTTTCTGTATTGGGCGGCTTCATAGTCATAGTTCAAGCTAATACATGTCTTACAGTCCACTGCATTAAGACTGTGTATAAAAAAGATACAACACTAAATCAAACGAAACCACTCCCTTGCTGTCAGCCCATAGTACACTCCTTTGAAAGAAGTCTAGAGAAAATCGGGGTGGATTTCTTCGTCATCTAGTCTTTGATCCTTCAATGAGGTCTCAAAGGTATGGCCACTCCATTTGTTGACATCAGATGTGGATCCTCTCCCACTTGCAAACTGCGAGTGACAATCATCTTCATCTTCAGTTATGTACTCGGTCCATTTGGAGACTTTGTTGGCTGTTTTTGGATGACTTCTCTGTTCTGACTTGCTATAACCAAGATTTCCTTCACCATCTATATAATTGTCATGGTCATATCGGTTGATATCTTCATTTAATTCAGACGTGAATCCTCTCCCACTAGCAAACTGCGAGAGACAATCTTCATCTTCAGTTATGTACTCTGTCCATTTGGAGACTTTGTTGGCTGTTTTTGGATGACTTCTCTGTTCTGACTTGCTATAACCAAGATTTCCTTCACCATTTATATAATTGTCATGGTC
>JAJOOR010033704.1:0-12537 GCA_036250505.1 Solanum acaule | reverse complement strand
GAAATTTGGCTATTATGGAAGTGAAATTGGCAGAGAAAGCAAATCTAGTGAGGATACCATGCAGTGTGTTTTCGCCATCATTGGCGATAAGCTTATAAAGGGTTCCATTCAGAGTAAATCGAGCACCACCAATCCGGTTAGCAACTCTTCCAACAATAGCTCCAAAAGAACTCGTATCATTCTGCACAAAAGTTTTTCACATTTGTTTATTCCTATATAGATTTGTAAAGTATCAAGAGGCTGATTCCATATTCTCATCCATTGATTTTTGGAAAGAATTTTGAAATTTGACATTCTTTATGCCCCCTCTACTAACTTAGAATATGACATTATTGAGGCACATGTGAAACCTGTTAAATGAGCTTGCCAATGTTGGTTTTTATGTCATATGAGATAATGTATCAAATGTAAAACTTAAATGCATTAGGTGGAGTATCCAAAAATCAAAAATCCCTTTGGATGCCTTTATGTATTCAAAATATGGTGTACTGCTAAGTTAAACAAATACAACACACAAATAAGGCATCTTACTTTTAGCTAGCTCAAATGATGAAAGAGGCCTAATATGTCGAAATGATGGTCCACCCCATTGTGAATGTTCATAGTGCCAGCCAGCTCGGCTAAGCATACTTTTTAGTCTAAAGTGCACTAAAATGGCATAGGGACAGCAGAATCATAGTTCTCTACAATGAATTTGTTTTACTGAAAACTTCTTGTATATTAGGCACAAGATTTTGTTTCAGAAAAGAAACAAGAGGAATTTTTACAATTCACTTAAATCTGATGTTCAAACGATAGAGAATCATCTATCTCCACTTTTCTCCAGTCTAAATTTCTTCACATTAGTCCCAAAAAAAACATGGGAATTTAGGTTACATACTATAGGCTAAAACACGGTCTTTTTGGTAAAGAGCTACAATTAGACACTGTATCAAAGAAACAGTTGTTAATCCGACAAATGATATGTGTCAAACAAACAACTGTTAAGCCCACAAATGTTTCTCACTGCTCTTTCTCTGTTTGTCTTTTTCCCTAATGAGAAAATGATGAACACTAAGAAGTTTTTAGAAAAAGAACAAAGTGAAACTAACCAGGTATTCCCCAATGGTGTCATATCCAAGAACAACATCACCTATTTTTCCTGGAAAAGAACAAAGCAAGTTAACACATCAAGAAAGTTGAAACAAGAATCTGATAGTGCAGTTAAGAACCAAGAATCATGAAAATATAACTCATCAAACTAAAATCTTGAACCCGCCTCCAAATTGATTATGTAAACATACCATTCTTATCAGGAAGAAGAACAGAGATGATTCTGGCACCATAATTAGTGACCTTAACAGAGAAATCTCCTTTCTTGATCTCATAAATTCCTATCTTGTGTCCTGCAGCAGCCCATAGATGAAGAATGAAAAAACAGATCAACAGATTAATCTTGAAAGACATAGTTTAGCAACTCTCAGAGTGTGTGTGTGGTATCCTCTAGTCTTAATATACAAGTACATGTGCACAAAAGAAGACTTTGTCAGCAGATAATGATGTGTGTGTAGTCTTGGATTTACACAGAGGCAAGTTGTTTTATGTATTTGTTTAATCCCAAATTAGCCGTTTGTGTTGACTTGTAAACAACAAAAATGGCATTCAAGTTGCCATGAGTCTTAGCATAAAATAAAACATATTAAAATCAATCACATTTTCTTGAATTTTAAAGTATATAATCAATCAAGTAATCTTTAAATTTAAGACAGCAGCATATTAAATTCAAATTAACGCTTTTCAGCAAGTCATAATCTTCAACTTTACAATGTACAGAACAGTATCAGTGAGAAATCTTTTTTTGGTGTATGGAAATAAATTTAGATATTTAATTGAATAAAGTACACCACGTTTATCTTTTTTTTTACTAAAAATAAGAAAGCAACAAAAACCTCATCTAAAAAGAAATACCTTGACCAAAAGATGAGATTCAAATTAATAGGGATCACCCCACCACCACCGTCCACCAAGACTCCGACCCGCATAGGGCAAAATCAAATTGAACACAAGTGAATGCAGGAAATAACCTGAAGCCTAAGACGACTGTCTGATGATGACAAAGGTATAATTTTTAACTCAGATGATGACAAACACATGAAATTTGAAGAAAATGTGAGATTTGCCTGCTAATTTAAGGAGATCCCAAAAAACCCTAATCTAGTTATTAATGATGAGGTTATACTCCTAGCCCTTCCTCTTAAAACACCAATGTCTTTCATTAAAAAGATATTGAAAATGATATACTTCTCTTTAATTTATCGTGAGTGTATTTAAAGAAAAAACCTTCCCTCTTTCAGACATAATTAAGGGGTTGTTTGGTAGTGTGTATTAGAAAAAAAATATATATGCATTAGCTTTGTGTATTATAATTATACACTCTATTGTATATTATTAATACCATGAATTTCTAGTTATTAGCAATGTAATGATTTTAATGCATGCATGCATTAACACAATTAAAGATTTAATTGCCCCTCAAATCCCTTTTTACACTGTTTTCATCATAATAGCAGAGGGTATCTTTGTAAATAATTTTTTTTATGCGATGCATATTATTTTAATGCATCAAACCAATAATGTATAAAACTAATCTATATATAATTAATGTAACCATAACTAATACCTCATTTTATACTTAGCAATAATTATTTTTAAAAACTATAAATAAACAAGAAAAGAAATATTTAATATCATAAGACATCAATGAGCATAAAATAATCAAAAATTTCTCCTAATTTATATTTTCTTAAAAAAAGCCGGGACATATAAATTTGAGACTGAGGGAGTGATCAAAATTCAAAAAGATTATGTCCCACCTGTCACATTGGAAAAAATTTATCATGTTAGAGGCACAACCAATAAAAGGTGTGGGAGGCTTCATTTACTTTTTGACACATGAATAAGTTGGATCATTTATGTACTTTTCTACTTTAAAGCAAGAACTTTTTACAACTAACAAGCGAGAGAAAATATATTTACACATAAACATAAATAGAGTTGAACAAATATAAAAAATGCAAGAAAAATTATGTGTGTTTGCTACTTTTTTTTAATCATTATTAATATTATATTAATTTATGTGATTATACCAGATATATTATTGTTGTTATAGTTGTCTGTTAGTTTGACAAATTTATTTTGATATGATATTTTTTTTGTGGATTCATGTTGTGTTTTTTTTTTTAAAAAAAAATCATAATTATTGTGAATTTAAAATATAGTCATTTTATTTTAATTGTTACGATCTGAAATGTTGATTGTTACCTTATTTTTAAATTAGACCTTTTGAAGGAAAGTAAAAAAAAAAATTAATTATATTATTATTGTGGAGATGATTGTTTAAAACAAAGTATCACTACTCAAAGAAATAATTTTTAAAAAGTACCTTATCCTAATAACAAAATTTCAGTTGATGTAGAATCTACGATTTAATATAGTTTATATTTTATTTTTATCATCATTACAATTTGATCGTTAATTTTTTTAATAAAATTTTAAACTATTCTCTCGAGTACATTTTGTTTATTTTAATTTTAAAAAAATATTATATGATTATTGTTAAATTTGTGAAATAATAAGTTATTTTAATTAAAGATGGCTAGATATAAAAAGAGAATCAAGATCTGAAAAACTATTTTTTTTATTTCTTTTCAACATCAACGAGGATGTCAACTTTTTTTAAACATCAACGAAAACGTTAACTTTTTATTAAAAAAATACACATTCAGTTTGAACATCAAAATATGTAATTTTAATTTTTAATAAAATTAACAAGACCATGATTTGATTTAATAAACAGCATTACAAAGAATTTGATTAAATGAGCATTCAACAAGTATAAAATGTGGACCCTACAGTCATTTTTTATTATATTTTTATAATTATTCAATGAATTGTATTATAGTATCTGATAATATATTTATATATATTAATTATAAATACAGTATTATTTTACTTTTTGTTATTTTAGTTTCGATTTAAAGTACATAAATGGCCCACTTATTCATGTGTCAAAAAGTAAATGGAGCCTCGCACACCTTTTGTTGGTTGTGCCTCTACCATGATAAAAAATTTCGTCACATTGAACCTTGAATTTCAAGTATACAGGTCCACGTCTCTCTTTTCTGTTTTCTTCCCCAAAGTCGATACTTGTTTCTCCTATATATATTATGGCATATTATAAATTTTACAAGCATACTATATCTTGTTATATGCTTACTTGAACATAGAAAGAAAATACTTAGTACCTATAGGGAATAAAAATATAAATTAGAAGATCTCATGTCAATACAACATGCTTATAACTATGCTCTCAGCATAAAAAATAATTTAGAATTATTTCTGTTTATATCCATGCTATTAGCATAAAAATGATTTTTTTACAAAAACATGTGCTTAGCATAAGAAAAAGAGCTTGGAAGCATAAAAAAGCTAATGAATGTATATTCCATTCTTCTGGGGGCCAGTTCTTCCCATGGCCTCTGTGATTGAAATAGACCTATTCAGATATGTATGCTACAATATTGTGGTCAAATGAGACTGGAGCCACCAGCTACGGTCATTAGTACGAGTAACTCATACATTTGAAGGGGACGGCTTCCACCTTCTTGTCCACCCTTTTTTAAGTCAGTTCCACACAATGAAGTGAAATTGTGAATAGAAATGTGTTTATTCTCTGCTACTCAGTAGGTTATGCATAGGGGATATACACATAAGAATAAAATCTCACTGAGACCAAAAGAGCCGAATGTTCTTCACTCAAGATACAAGGCATATGGGGCTAATAGAAAAAGGAAAGGAAGATAAAGAATATCAAGGAAATCCTGTTAAACCAAGTACAGAGTCTCAACTATACAATAACTGCAAACACCCCAACAACACTAATAGAAACATGATAAAGATGCTTACGATATCAAACAACGGTTATTTGGAATTTGCAAATTTAACCTAATACAGAAAATATTGATGTCAACAACACATGCGGTACTAAAGTTCCTTGAGTAAGCAGAATGTTGAACTCATCTCCTCCAACCAGGAAGCACCTTTTCTGAAGAGGGAGCCAAAAGATAATCATTGAGCCAAATTGATGAAAGTAAATGAGCTTATAACACATCAATTCTGAAATGATCTAAGAGAACCATTTACCAAAAGATAAAGGCATAAGACTATCACAATGAAGAATAAAGAATAAATGTCAGACCATTTTACATATGGAGTCTTCAACATTTGAAACAGTGCATGCAATTTACTTTACTTTACTTTTGAGAATTCGGTTTTCTTGTTGTTGTCTTAACTTTATGAATGGTCAGAAAGAAAGAATGACGCACCTCATCCAGACCCAAACATTAATAATTACCATACATCATTTTTTATTTTTTTTTAAAAAGCAAGTTATTCTACAAGTCACTTGAGAAAACAAGCAAGCACATACTTTTCTTGGGTTTGATCAAGATCAAATTTGAAAATTCCCAACTATATTTACTCATTCAGCTTAAATGAAAAAGAAAAGAAAAAACATTTCAAAGTAACACAAAATAACAAAGGCCCAAACAGAGAACTCACATCAACCTACGACAATTTCTTTATGTACTCAGCTATTGGAAACAATCAGATAGCAAGAAACATGTAGAGCTACCAACTTGTAACTAAAAGGTCCCTAATCATTTTTTCTTACCGTCTTTCGAGGAGGACATCGGTCTGGTCTTGTTTCCACCTTTTCCATTTGCTTGCCCTGGTTTTTGAATCCGAGGTGACAATGAGTTGAATTTGCCATTGGCAGAGGATGGTAGAGAATGACGCCGAACAAACCCATTTTCAGCTCCATCATCACTTACCTTGGGAGATCCTTGAGCTTTAAGCTTTGCCTTAGCAGATTGAGTAGCAGCCATATAACTAGGCACACTTGGTGTATTCTGTGAAATATTCTCAGAATTGTCCTGCTTAGTGGGGAGAGACTTCCTCCTCCTAATTCTTTCTTTGGTAGTCTGATCTTCCATCGAGCTAAGTTCCTCATTGACAACTGGGCTGTTTGCAGTGTTGTTAACATCCTCCGACTGCTGCTGCTCAGTGGTAGGATGATCGTGCAGTACATCACTTGGCTCATCCACTGCTACAGGTAAAGGAGCTTCACTTTCAGCCAATTTCTCGATTTCAGGAACTGAATCACTCGTTTTCTCATAAGAATTAACCATCATTTGTTCAACAACATCTGGAGCTGAGGATTTTGATGCTATGGCCTGTGCCTGAGCCTGAGCCAGATTAGGAGTCTGTTGCACCTTCTCAATTTCTGTTTCAGACCTCTCTGAAGATGTTGCCAAAGCTGCAGAAACTTTTCTTAAATTGCGCTTGACTTTTTCAAGTTCATTTTGAGGCTGATCCTGCACTGGCTCTATGTGATGATTCGAGAATTTCCTTGGGTTGCGTTTAGCCTTTTCTGGTTCAGAGGAACTAACGGCATAAGCATCTCCATTTGATGCTGTAAGAACCTTCTTGACACTTCGTTTTGGTCGTACAGCTTCTGTTTCAACACTCGGCTTGTTACCCTGCTTCTTCAGCGACTTTGCTCCAACTACTTTCTTTGGTTGTGGAAGTGGTTCCCAAAAGCGAGATAGTGACCATCTTTCAAGCCACTGCCAAGCTGAATTAGGTTCGCACTCATCATACTGAAGGCTCAAAGGCATGGCTGTTGGCACTGCCACAAGAAGCTAAAACAAGCAAGAGATTACCATCAAATACAGAATTGTGTCTACATCAGAAAACTAAAGAAATACTTCACGGTCCCAAATAGTTGGCATTATTACTATGAGTCTTAACTGTTTTACAACGATCATTTCAAAAAAGGTGGTTTAAATTGATCATATTTTTAGTACTTTGCGTGCAATTTTGAGAAATGCTAATTTTATTCCAAGGAATTACAAAATGTTAGAATTCATACTGATCATTAGATGAGTTAACTCTCGTACAGTCGTACTTTACCCTCCCCCCACCCCCCAAATTGTTTAGACTTCCTGACCCTTCAAATCCACTTTAGGTAGTATATGGATTCATTTTTATCAGCAGTATATGGATATCCATTGGACCTTTGTGATGCACATACTATGGGTCAGGCTTCGATATTCAAAGCAACATTCTCTCTCTTCATAATAAGTAACTTCAGCTCAACTTCCAACTCTTCCTTTGCAAAGCCCCAGATCTAGGATGGTCATTCTATTAAGGCATCAAAGATGGATTTACGATTTGTTCAACTTTCTCAGAAAATAATGGCAGGCAAAAACCTTCTTTAGATTAGCACAAATAGTGTTAGTAAAAGACATGCAAAATGTTGCAGATCACATAAGAATCCAAAGAGGCACCCTTCAGTCTGCAGCCACACTGAAGTAAATGAAAGCAATGATGCAGACAAATCAGCAACACCTTTGCACTCTGGATATACAGAATGTTGAACCTGTATCAGAAACCAGATTTTCTAACCTTTTAAGATGTGTTACTCCAGTTTTATTTAATCTTTACTCACCCCCTCCTTTTATTACATTGGGGACTATTTTCAAGGTTCCTCAACCTTATAAAAGCAGCGCGGATAACTTCCCATACCCATCACCTTATACTTTGTTCTCTGTTTATTGGCACCTCCCTGACCCATCGTCTACCATAAAAGTATAAAAACCCAAAAGTAAAAGGATGAAGCAACATCATGATTTTCTAACCCCAATCTCCTAGTTAAATACATTATCAGCCACACACAGGTCTTCAACTCCATCCTAACCTAGGGCCAAAAGGAGAAAAAGAAAAGAAACAACACCTTATAGGAAAAACCTGTGATGCAACGACAACTTGTCAGTTAAAAAAAGGACAGATAGTTCAGCAATACCTTGCGTGGAAATGCATAAGCTGTCAGTTTTGCAGGCCTCTGCTCAGGATCCTGGTTAAAGAAAGAATACATGGAACTCAGAGTCAATATCTGTACCAACATGAATAAATTTGAAATAGCTACTACAATCTGTCAAAGTTGAAACAAGGGGGAAAGAAAAGCAGTAGCAGATTCCTACTCATTCTATGTTACAACAAAGTAAAAAAAAATGAAGAAATGATGAAAAGAAATCCAAATTTTAGCTTTAGTACTTTGCACTCTTTTTTGGATCGTCCAATTTTATGTGCAGTTCCTTTTGAATTATTCAAATGTTATGTGCACTTCCTCTTTTGGTTTGTCCCAATTGTTTGACAGACTACTACAAACATGAATATCAGTTACTCCACTCTTAACAATTATTAGTTTGAATTGGCTGCCAATTTACATATAAAATATGGACATGATGTTTTAAAATAAAACTAAATCTAAGTTACTTCTTTTATCACTAATAGCGTTACAGGTAAGTCAAGTTCCCTACAAGACTAATATTTAAGCCAAACCAACTCTGTATATGTCCCAGTAAATATCAACTTCATCTTGTTTTAATGCCTATGCTCTTACAATGACAAAAGGAATGAGATTACAAGCAAGTCAGGGAAAAAGAGAATTTAGTAAGACCCGTATTGCAAGAGTTACCTTAAGTTCCTCAAAATTATACTTTCCGAGCAGCTGATGCCCAGGATCTAAGAGTCTAATCCTTCGGCCACGAGCTAATGCCTGAATCCTGACAATCGCCTGCATGCAGCGTAAAGTAGCAACTGCCTGTCTCCTTACCAAGTGCCCACGAATAAGAGCTTGTAGCCTTATGATGCCTTTGAGAGCTCGAAAAGCCCGACGAGCCTGAGGAAAGTTATAAGTGGATAAGGACACGGTCCTTTCCGAGAAAAGAACAATTGAAAGGCAGATCCTGCTTTGAAATTAGAGGAGGCAAAGACATCGAAGCTTCTTCAATTTTAAGTCCACCTAGTTTGTTCTACATAACGGCTAAAGCTATGGGCATTCAAGAAAAAGTATGCTGGCATGGTAAAAGTGTTGATTGATTATTTGAGTTAACAGAAAAGGTTTCTTATCTAATGCAGAACTAATTTACACAAGCAGATAATTCAGAACCCAAGTGCCCCACAAGCAATGACAATGTAGAGGATCACATAAATTCTACTGTCTCACTTACACAGAAGAAAAAGTTCTAAACTCTTACAGATTTTATACATTGCACGCATAAACATTCAAATATTCTACAATCTAACAGAGAAGCTATTCATTAGAGTGAATAACTGAAAACAGAATTAAAATCATAATAATCGTACACATTTTTTTAGAGATTAAAGTTGTAAATTCTGTAATTAAACAGTACCAAGTAGCCCCTAAAGGCTGCCTGTGCTATGGTGGCAGCATGCTCTTGTCTTTTCAGCTCAGCATCATCTGTGGAGATTGTCCCATTCACATGCGGTTCTATATCATGTGTTGCAGAGGATAATGAGGCAGTTTCACATGCAAAGTCAGTGCTTGTACCCTTTTCCAATCCAGCCTGGTCACCACCATTATCAAAATTCTGAACTGGTAGATCCAAACTTGGTGAATCAAGAGAGAGATCTCCCACCGGCGCTTTTGCAGAAGATATTTTCTCACCCGAAGCATCCTTCATACAACACATAGAAGTAACTTAACAATATAGGATAAAAAATTAAAATAACATGCATTATGTTGAAATCTCTAAAGATCTTGGTTTACCAAGTCGTTTCTCTACCCACTCTAATTCTAGATTTTTTCATGCCAGAGTTCCTAAATGTTATCAAACAATATAGAACGTTCTTACTACTTTATAAATGGAGAGAGACAGCAAGAGAAAGAGAGGGGAAGGTATGGTCTCATTTACCAGTGACAATTAATTAAGAAGCCAAATTGCTGAAAACCAGGTCGAACCAAACGAGTAGTAGAATTTTCATGACAATGTGAGAAACTTATTATCATGGAGAACACAATCAAACATAGTTAGGAAACCACCATTAACTATTAAAGGAGGAACAAGAGAGAAATGTCTTTTAGAACCCAGACAATGTTGAATTATGACACAATTAGAAATATTCTCTTACCTTTGATAAATGAGACTTGGATGATTTCTTCCCAAAAAGCACGGCCTTGATCCACTTGGCAGGAGATTTTTTCCCCATTGCAGACAGCAAGCTGCTGAATTAAAGAGGATTTCAACTGAATCCTGCATTATTCAATATAAATTAAGATCTCCTTAAAACAAGTAAACATGAGGTAATATGCACTAATTCAACTTCAAAACAATCTCTGAAGGATAACCAAACTCTTCCCAAATAGAATCAACAGACACACCAGCTAATCAGCTACAGCTGTAAATGGTGAAGATCTATAAACTAAAGTTAGGGAGCTGCATATCATAAGTAGGGACACTAGAGCATTTCTCATACTGAAATGAATGCCTCAATACCACCAGTCACTCTGAGTCAGCATTACAACAACAGCGCCTACTACTACTACTACTACTACTACACCAATCAAACTAACAGAAATGAAGAAACATAATGTAAATTTGTAAACAGTGTCCTCTTCCTGTCAATACACTTAATAGCAAATCCGAAGAAGAAACACAACAATTTCCAGAAAAAACATATCAAATAGGCAAAACAGAGTCTGGTAACTCGGAATCAGAATGCTAAAACGAGTATGACATTAAATCAAGACAAGATCTGTAGTAAAAGCACAAAAAATCCAAAAATAAGGCAAAACAAAAGGTGTAGTAGGGTTTTCGGAGCAAATGTAGCTCAGATCTGAGAAGTACCTGAAGAACAGAAACGAAAGCTCCTGTTTTAAGATCCGAAACTTGGCATAGATGAGCTGAAAGAAGAAATTGAAGAAGAAGAGAGGTACAAATTGTTCAGTAGAATCAGGTAGACTGAGATGAAAGCTAAGAGGAAATAAAAATTGGAGTTGCTAAGAATGGCCCATATGGCCATAGCCATCCATACCTTGAGGAAAAATGGACCCCTCCACCGCTTCTCTCTCTCTCTCTCTCTCTCTCTCTCTGGGATTTGTGTAGCAGTAGTAGTAGGATGTGAACAATGATGGAGTCTGTACATATACGATAGAGTACAAATGTATACTGGAGTTGTTATACTATCACTTTCAGTAAAGTTGGTGATTTCCTGCTAATCCACTTTTTTTTAAAAACTTTTCATTAAGGCACACTGCGTCGTTTGCGTTATTGGTTTATGAAACTATTCTTTCTCTGTCCATTTTTACTCGTATGATATATTAAAAATAAATCTAAAATTAATAAGACAAAAATGAATGAATACAGATAAAAGGAGGGAGTATTATTATTTACAGAAAAAAATTAAAAATATTCCTTAAATATATAAAATTATGTTAATCTCACCCACGTCGTAAACAAACGCTTAAACTCACGAAAGAAAACAAGTCCTTCATTAGTTAAGGTGTCACTTTTTTAAAACAGTAATAGCAATATGATAATTTTAATTTCAATACATTTTGTTCTTTTTTTTGTCTATGTGGTCTGCTCTACTCATTTGTTTTTGTTTTGTTCCTTTTTCAACATGAAACAAAACAATTTCCTCAGATGACAAAACATTATAACATATCGATCATTCAAATTTCAGTACTTTTTTGTTCATGACGTCTATTTGGTATTTTCTAGTGTTAACCATGTGATTGTGAAAGGAAAAGACTCTCATTATATAAAATAATGAGAAAATACATAATTACCTCATTAAAATAAGATGTATTTTTGAAAAAGACACTTGAACTTTGCGGGGGGTCCTAATACACCACTTAACTAGATTAATGTGAAATTATTGAACCATTTTTCGATATTTTATAGAGAGAGTGTATATCACTCGCCTGAAGAGCGTGGAAACCAAAAATATATAGTAAGATTAAACTTTTCTTTTGCAATATTTTTTATTAACTATATAAATAATCTTTATTTTACTGTTAATTTTTTTTTCTTCTCCTTCCCGAGCTTCACCATTGAAGGAGCTTGAAGTTTTTTTTTTTCTTCTTTTTTTGCTCTCTTTTCGTTTTTCATTTAGATTGGATTTCGACGGAGAGATTTAATTGTAACTAAATAACACAATCTCAGTACATAAAATAAAATGAGTTTTCACTGACAAAAAAATCTCATTGATAACGGAAGCAACAACATATTTGTTGTTTCATCCTCATATTTCTTCTTCTCCTTCTTGACTGTCTGGGGTGAGAATCTCCGGAAAGATGATGGCAACTTTGAAGATAGAATCGTCGGCGTTATTTCAATGTTTTTTTCAAATACAACCCAAGTTGATTTAGAGCAAAAATCAAAGGTAAAACACATAAAAAGAAGACTTTGATAGAAATTTTAATTTGAAAACAATAAATTTTGAAAGCGGATTTGATTTTCTAGTTTTAATTTTGATTTAGTGTTGTAAATGGTGTTGTAGCAATGGCGGCCACTCCACAACGAAGAAGACCAACGGATGGGTTAAGCGAAGAAAGAAAAAATAAAGAATTAAAACTAAAAAAAAAAACATAAATAAAAACAAAGATTAGGAAATTATATAAAATTGACA
>JAJOOR010033702.1:0-13563 GCA_036250505.1 Solanum acaule | reverse complement strand
GTCGGTTAGAGAAACTCCCACATAAACTATATTACTTTATTATATAAGTAAAGTTGAGTTTGTTATTGCATTTTCTTTAACGAACTAAGTTGTTTTTAATGTTTTATAAAGCTTTCCATATATTGCATGTGTATTGTTGCTTTATATTGAGTTGAGTACCCAGAGTCGAATATCATATCTTTGAGTTGAGTATCTAATCTCTGAGTTGAGTATCTAATCTCTGAGTTGAGTATCTTATCCTTGAGTACTTTTGAGTTGATTAAGTTTGTCTAGTTTTGAGTATTCCTTTGAGTTGAGTAAGTTTGAGAAGAGGTAAGTACGTTTCCCTTTTTATTAAGTTCAAGCTTATGTTTATGTTTTAGAATTCCCCTTACATGCTCGTACATTCCACGTACTGAGCCATTTGGCCTGTATCTTCTCATGATACAGACAGGTATTCAGGATCATCAACAGGAGATTCGTTGACACATACGGGAGTTGAGTTAGCTATGGTGAGCCTCCTTGTTTCCGGAGGATTTGATTTACTTTTCAGTTTAGTCAGGATGTCGTGGGTCTTGTCCCGACTTTCATCTTTATCAGTTAGAGGCTTCATAGATAGTCAGTATAGTTGAGAAGTCTGTATTATTCATTTATTTTATTAAATGTTTTAAAGACTTAAGTTGCCTATTTTATGGCGAGTTGAATATATTATTTTTATTCTAAGTTGTTCATTTGAGTTAAAGTTTTGAAAAGATGAGTTTATTGAATTTTATTCAGTTTTAAGCTTTTGCATGCTTAAGTTAGTCTTCCGCTGAGTAAGTAAGCCAGACCAAAGGTTCGCTTGGGGACCAACAATGGTCTTCGAGTGCCGGTCCCGCCCAGGGTGTAGGCTCGGGGAGTGACATAAGCTTGAAAAGAACTGAAGAACTTACCTGGCTCAACTCAACTCAACTTAACTGAACTCATTTCAATATAAAGTAGTATAAAACAAGTGCAATATAAAGAAAAATTGTTTAAAACATGTATGTCAACTCTGTGTATTTGGAAATACAATACTCTGTGTGTATGCAAAGATACACTATAACTCTGAAATGTGTGTAAAAATACAAATAAACTGTGTATATAAGAATACAATTACTTTTGTGAAAGTTTCTCTAACCAACAACCATCACGTAAGAGATATTGTGATAATACATCGTTTTGCCTCACGCTACCAGGGCCGTCCTATACCTTGCCGAGGGTATAAAACCTGAACTACTAAGTGGATCCACTAGTCTATTCTAAAAAGTATTAAGGAATCATCTAAAAAGTATTACCCTTTTCTACCCATGATTGTTGCATGGTTTATGGGGGCTGGGAGTTGTCTGAACTCTCCCCCATATCGGTGTTCAATACTACTCCCAAAATATGATACTAGCTCTTATGTTTAAAAACATACTTCTTTCTGTGATTTGAGATAATTGCTCAAAAACTTAGCTCAAAGGCTATCTTGGAAATCAAAGTTTCATCTCTTGCTTAATTGTGAAAGCACTTACTTTTTACTGAAAACTAGCTCAAAGGCTTTTTGGAAATCAAGGTTTCCTTTTCTTGTTTAAATGTGAAAACATTTTAACTCTTTAGGAATACATAGTCCCCATACACTTTGAAGAAATGAACTCTAACTTTACTCTTTACTCAACTCAAAACTCTAGTCTTAAAACAAAGTTAAATCATTTGTAAAAGACTTTTGGAAGACTCTATGAACTTCTCTTGACTTGGCTCTTAACTTCTCTTGTCTTTACTCTTAACTGATCCTTGAATTGAATTATGAAATCAAGGATTGAGATTTGTGATAGGAAAGATCTCATGATATTTAGGAGTGTTTTTAGATAGTTATACATAAGAAAAGATCAAGAAATCACTGTCTGGAAGCAAGTCCGTGACGCGGAGATGCATTTAATTATTTGGTCGCAAAATAAATTTTGAGGCAGAACGGTTCGTGACCGCTCCTCGATGCGAAGAAAAATTTTCAATTCTGAGGAACAGGTCCGCGACGCGAACCTGGTACCCAGATTTGCCCAATTTGTTCCTTCTTCATTTTCTAACCCCAATTCCCTTAAACATAGTTCTTTTTCTCAGATTCCCTTTAGATTCAGATACCCAACATATGTACACAAGAATCTAATCAAACACAACTTTAAAATCGACCTTAAACTCTCAAGAACTCCTCAATCTCATCTCAAATACAAGAACGAAAGTAAATTCAGGAACACACATCAAGAACATTCAAACTTTCAACTTTTAGGATGAATTCATGCTGAATTAAACATATTTGGCGCATGGGTGAATGAACCCAACGTTGTCTGCCCTCACATACCTTGTAGGGATCACCCTTTGACGAAATCCACAAGCGATTCTTGAACAACTTGACGATTCTTGCTCTTTCTCCTCCTTTCTCTTCTTCTTTTCTCTTTTCTAAAACCCTAACTCAATATCGTAAAAGCTAAAATAGAATCCTATCAGGTTAGAACCCAATTAATTACCTAAAATGAAATTAAGTCATGGGGTATGTAAAAGACCATAATGCCCTTCTAAAATTCGGGTTAGTCTTTCCTTATTTGAACATCCCAACTTCAGATGGGCATATCTCACTCATACAAATTCGGAATCGCGCAAACTCAGCGGAGTTGGAAAGATTACTCTAAGATTTTTCCTACGATATCTGGAAACACACCTAACTCATCCTGAGCTAGGCATTATAGTCATTTGAAGTTGACCAAAAACCCAACTTAACATACTTAACAAATTTTCCAGATTTTTATATTCTTTCCAAAAATGACTATTTCCAATTTTTAACTTCTTTCTAGTTATTTGTAGTTACGGGGTGTTACAATACAGGTGCTAAATCTTGTTTCAAGATATTATTTTGATCTTGACTTCTGTCATAATCCAAATTGTCGTGACTGACACCTACACTATGTTTCGAATAGACAAACCAATTCTTATCAACCTAATTATGTATTCATCTACGAGTTTTAGTAAAAATATTGAAGGACAACATAATAAATTCTAATTCGTAAGTTGATAGATAAATACACGGAAGTCTAACTATTAAAATCCCTAAAGCTAAAAGTCATTGTACTAAAACATCTAACTAACAAATCTAAGATAGTAAATAACAAAGAAATAAAAAGTTTCAATGTCTAGAAATGAAGACATCAGAGAATCTAGCAACTGGATGAAAATAGCTCACCCTCAGATATAAAAGTAAACTCAATTAAATGCAAGGTCTATTAGACACTTTTAAATAACAGTCTGCATTCAAAAGAATGTGCAGAGTAGCATCAATATAAACCTTAGATATTGATGACCGACTAAGATTAGTGACAAATATACAATCATAATTATAAAATATGAAGACATGCATTTGCACATAGTTAAGACATAAGCACATTCAACATCAATCCACAAGTCCCTAACTAGCATGTAGAGTCATGAAACACTAAACAAACTCATTTATCAATCTAACCCATCATTTAAAATTATCACATGTTTATCAAAATGCAACAAGTATATTCAATACATATGTTATGATGCAACAAAGGTAATTCAACACAATTGACATAATACACAACTCAATAACATTGATATTCAACCTTGCCTTATAGTTGCCTAATCATTACACCTGCTAGAAATCAATCGCATACCTCTCGAAATTATCAATCTCACTCTCATTTGTTGTAAAGACCTTTATGGTTTTTTTTTTGTATTTTTGTGTGCTTTGATTAATTTTCTCCTTTTTATAGCTCCTATGTTATGTTTTTGATGTGCTTGGATGCGTCACACTCTTTCCAAGGTGGTCAGAAGAGTTTGAGTGAAATTTCCCTATTTTGGAGCTTTAGTGTAACGACCCGAATCATCGTTATTTAGGAAAGGCAAAACTTCAGGAAAAAATGAACCCCACCATCCCGCCAGAGCGCTGGTGCTCCAACGGGCTAGGGAGCGCCAAGGTGGGATAGTCAGGGGGAAAACTTAAACTACGCGAAACTTTATTTTCTATTTTTTTCAAAAGCATAAAAAAAGGCGAGAATCACCTCACAAACCCTCAAAAGGATGCTCTAGGCTTTGAAAGGAAGGAGAAAAAGATTTCTAGAGTAAGGAGGTTGATAGATTGCAGACTTCTGGTCAGGATTCACCGTCCCATCATCTGAAAACCAGATTTTGAGCTACAATCCCTCTGCGAATGCTTGGCGCCCATGTAGGCTAGGTTTTTTAATTGAGTAGTTATAGATTCGTGACTCACTACGTAGTATATTGGTAATTGACGGTAGTATTCATATGTAGGCCTTTGTGCACCGAAAAAGAGATGATTAAGCATATATTCCTAATTGTTACATTAAAAGTATACTTTAGGAGGAAACCCTATCCCGTGAACTAGGGTTATGTGATGGTTGATTCTTTGTGTTGTGAAATAAACTTGTTAATGATTTCGTGAGATGCATACAAGTATGTAATTAGGGATATTATGGGTCATACTAATGAGAAGACTAAAATATGTACAATTTTATGCCATGAACCTAATACTTGATTGTATGACTATAAGTATGTGTGTTATGGATGTGATTGTGATTGTGTTGTTTGGATAAGGTGTCACGTACCGACATACTAAATGGGATCGAATGTCACATACCGATAAACATATTGGAAAGGATGTCACGTTCTGACACACTAACTTAGATCGGGTGTCACGATCCGGCACACTAACAGTTTAGGTATGGATTCCATGAGAGGACCACTTGTGATTGATATCTTCATATCTACCTGTTATTGATAATGTGGAATTGAACATTGTTCCTGAAAAGATAACGAGATTGTACATTATATTTATATATGTGAATTTGGGGTGTCGTAAGGTAATTAGGTATATTTAGTTAATGAATAAACTGTGAATGGTCGGGTCCAAATAGGGATGTGGTATGGTAAGTTAGCGAAAATGTGGTGGTGTGTGTCGGCGTTAAGGGTTAAGGGGTGATGTGGAAGAAGTACGGGCTTGTCGTGAGTGGTTGGCCGGGTTGGTAGTGGTTACATCCAGAAACTCCTCTAAGAGATAAAATGGTTAAGCTATGATCAAGAATAGATCGAATAAGGGATTAGAGTCCAGTGTACTAGTTTATGTTTAAATATTAGGAAAATATAAAGGTAGAGGAAGGAACAGTCTTATTGCATGTTTCTTGTTAGTCGATTTCTTATATTATGCGGTGGGTATTGGGTTGACCAATGATGCCTACCAGTATCTATGGTTGTACTGATCCTACTCTTTCTATGTCTTATGACATAGTCTGGTTGCAAGATCAGTGAAGTTTCATAGGTGAAGACGAGGACAATCTCCAACAACTTCTATCTTTCCTTCAGCATGGTGGGAGCTGCATCATTTATAATTTTGTTATACCTTGTACTCTTAGTAGCGCTTGTACCTGTTTAAACTAGATCCCTAGGGTGTTAATTATTTTACAAGTCTTATCTTTGAAACATGTTAAGTTCTTATTTTATACAAATTTCCATGAATTTATCTCTATCTTAGTTCTCTTAATCTTCCATATGCTTTAAACGGTTGGGAATGGAGGGTTCTCCTACTTAGGTGTTAGAGTAGGTGCTCGTACGACCCGGTGGGTTGGGTTGTGACATTTAGTGTAGAAAGTGTCTACTTTAGTTAACATTCTTGGTAAACAAGCTTGATTGAGAATTTGATCGACATCATTAGCTCCGAAGCATTGAGTTTGATCTAGTAGGCCCTTTAGTTTGGATACTGTAATGGCCGGGTTGATTTTGGAGTACTTGATTGTTTGTTGGTTTTTAGTTGTTTTAGTGGTACTGTTGACTTTGGTCAACATTTAAACGTGCACTTTAACTTGAGTTTGTACAAGGAGACATTTTGTGTCCTACGTGACAATTTGAGTCCTATGTGGTATATTATGCTACGAAGAACGTATGTATATACTTTTTCAATGTTATACAAGTTTAACTGTTTATTTGGGCATACTCAAAATTAGAAGATATAGATGTTAGATGAAACCAAGTGAAATAACATATTTATGTAAGATACTTACGGTATAAATTATCTATGATTCATGCATCAAAACTTTTCTTTAACCCAAAATGCACAAAATTCTAGCACTACCACCACGATACGCCTCAATCCCAAACCCAAGAAGGGCAGCCTACGTATCTCATCGAGATGAGAATCAGGTTCGCATAGTTCGCTCAGATATGACCTTGAAAATATGCACAAATTATTTTTTTTGAATTTTTTTTATTCTTTTTGAAACTCGAAAGAATAAATCCTGAACCCAAGAAGGGCTACCTACGTATCTCATCGAGATGAGAATCAGGTTCGCGTAGTTCGTTCAGATATGACCTTGAAAATATGTACAAACTATTTTTTTTTGAATTTTTTGTTAGAAACTCGTAAGAATAAATGCCGAACCCAAGAAGGATGCCTACGTATCTCATTGTGATGAGAATCATGTTCGCGTAGTTCGTTCAGATATATCTTTGAATAACTGCACAATTTTTTTTTGGAACTTGGAAGAATGAATATCAAACCTAAGAAGGGTTGTCTACGTATCTCACCAAGATGAGAATCAGGTACGCGTAGTTCGTGCAAATATGACATAAAATAATTTCAAAATTTAGACAAACTCGGAGCGATTCATTGTATCCTCTTAACTGTCGATCTTTGTATTGTCTGTTAAATATGGCTCCGAATTTCTACAGTAATCACTTGTTGTTGTATTTTTTTGGATGTCTCTTCAAACTGTGTATACTCCCAATTATTCACAAGAACTATACATCAATATCACCATCCCCAACTGTTGTCGGGGACGATTTTCCTGCAAAAATACGAGAAATGTGTGAAAGCAGGGTCAACATGCAAAATAACAAAAAATAAACGAATGTGACCTCATAGTCAAAGACCCCCTAATTTATCTTTTTGATTGGGTGTTAGTGTGTTGTGAACTCCAAAGACTAAAATTTCATGATTCCTCATGTCCCTTGCAACTTCAAATGGACAAATGACATCCAAATTCTGACACAAATCAACCTCTCGCTTAAAAAGAAGAAAACCTTAAAAGATAAAAGTGTTAGTTCGTGTTCATAATAATAATCTGAAATATCACACAAAGAATTAATAAAACACATAAGCATTGTTTTAATTAAAGACATATCACATAGCATACAAATAATAGTTGTGCATCTTATATAAATATGTGACCATTTTATGCCAAGGGTAG
Organism: Solanum acaule; assembly: GCA_036250505.1. Classification (NCBI taxonomy): domain Eukaryota; kingdom Viridiplantae; phylum Streptophyta; class Magnoliopsida; order Solanales; family Solanaceae; genus Solanum; species Solanum acaule. The sequence goes on along the minus strand of JAJOOR010033702.1, from coordinate 6,313 downwards.
GCCTATCGATTTGAAGGATGTATTACGTCATTTGACAACATTCCATTGTCCCAAAAACACTTTATACAAATTTTATGAATAAATCAAATAGGGTTACAAATTGAGGGAAAATCGATACAAATAATAAGTCTCATGCAAGGGTACATTCCTAAACTAAGCCTTCGTGGAAGGTTCTTTCTTCTTGAACTTTTTGTCATCTTCGAATGTCAACACCTTCTAGATGGAATGGTAACTTGTGGCGTTTCTCTTTCGACTAAAATAAGCTATTAAATAAACCCCCAACCCGAGTGACAATGAAATGTCAAATGAGTATCTATCCTTCAAATATAAACACACAATTATGATCGTCCGTTTAAGTCGGAGGCCATTTTGGACTCAAAGTGGTCTTTCTAATGGACCCAACACGTCTTGGGTGTTTGGGTCATCTTAGGTCAATGCGCTAAATCAAGTTGGGCTTCGCTCTACGCTAGTTTACTAAGAGTGATTTTTGAAAAATCGGTAACCCAAACGGATAACTTAGGCTGAAACTCACGATAACAATTGAACACATGACGTAACAATAAATTACTGATCATTCAGCAAAAGGGTCGTGTATAAAAAGCCCGGCTGCGATTATGCAGAAACCGTTCTTAATATATTATACATACAAGTTAAAAAATATCATGAATGCAATGACAATATATATACAAGAAAACAGATAAAGAATAAATCACAAGTACAATATACAAATAATCAACAAAATATACAAAATACAAGGTATAACAAAACAAAAGAAAATGCTCCTCAATTTGAAAAGATGAATTCATAATGGTTAGAATCTCTATATCCCTAACGAATTTCGCCATTCTGTTTACATCCTTGCGTTATTCAAATAGAGCGAAACATCGTGGTGACTAAAAAAATAATTAATTAATTAAATTTTAATTTTGTTTAAAAATAAACGAATTTTAAAGGAGTCGCCACCTAATTTTAGGAAAAACTAGGAAATCAATTAAATGATCTACGAAATCATTAGATTCTAGGTAAGGATTCAAGTTATTTCAAAGGGAAGGTGTTAGGCATCTTTCAAAATCCACAATTGTGGGTCCCGACTGAATTATTTTTTTTTAAATTGAGGAGGAGTTAAAAATCAGATATACAAATATAGTAAACACGAATTCTACACAAGTATTAAAATAAAACAATAATATAAGACACGGCCTAAAGTTTACCTAATATCGATATATACAAAATAATGAATAAACAATATAATTTGAAGTTTATTCGAATAGCTCCAATGGGAAGCGGCTCCGGGGTACCTGTAAAAACACTTAGTAAAAGTGTAAGTAATAAATAAATACGAGTAAAAATAAATGAAATAACTATCAACTTAAAATAAAAATCCGTCTAATATACATGGGAAGCCTTGGAAATCGACGGTAATTTCTTCATCGGCCAATTTTAACATATAACAAATATAATCCTAAACTAAATTTCCGTCCTTTAACAACGTGAAAACCTCCAAAATCGACGGAGATATTTTCTCATTGGTCAGTCATACATACAACATAACACAATAAACAATAATATCAACAAAAATCTTATAATATAGTAACTAAATATAAACCAACAATATATGAACAATAACAAAATATAAAATAATATAAAATTCATTAGAATAAATTTCCACGCCAAATCATTAAACATAGAATATGTAACATAACATTATAATGAATAAAAATAACGACAAAACAATAGATAACATTTAACAAATAATAAAGAAATAACCAAAATCCAAATCACTGCCTAGCTCAATTGATAGTAATAAAAAAAGCTTTAATAAGATAATAAATAAAATTCAAGACTTGAGCAAAAGCAAATAAAAACAAACTAAAAATCAGAATCAACAAATTAAAATGTAAAAGAAGAAATAAAATAATGAGATATTTAAAATAACAAAAAATACATAAACAACAACAATAAAGTATCTAAACTAACAAATTTTATCTACGGACCAAATCATAAGATAATAACACATAACAATAGATGTAGCAACATAATTAAGGAAACATATACACAAAAATAAATAAAGCTACAAAATTGGCTAAATAAAGCAAAAACACCCTGAAGAAGATGAGATTAACAGAAAAATACCACTTAACACCTTAAAAAAAAACTAATAAACTCAACAAAAGCATAACCAGCAAACAAGTCAATAATGATTAAGAATAAAGAGCAAAATAAATCCAAGTATTAATTAATATTTAGAACAAAATCTAAATGAGAGGGAACCTGACTAACAGAGTTCTCTTTGAGTCTTCGGAGTTTGCTTTGTGGCGGCGTGTGGTGCTCACCGGTGGTGTTTGTTTATTGCTCCGATAGAGCTGATTCATCCCTCCTTTGATGAGCACTGTGGAGTTATTGTTGTTGGCGACTGTTTCCCACCGGAAATAGAGATTAAAGCTCGTAACGGGCGGTGATGTTGCTCTTCGCCGAAAAATGTGAGGAATTGAGGTGGTTTTCTGATTGTGGAGCTCGATTTTGGTTTTGTTTGGTCGAGCTGGTGGTTATTGGGTGGCTGTCAGCCGTGTGGGAGCTGCTGCAGTTATCGGAGGTTTGGGGTTGCTTGTTCATTGGAAATAATGGGGAAAATGGGGATGGGTCTGCTAGTTGAAACTGTTGTTGTTGGAATGAAGAAGAAGAGGGTTGGAGGTCGTTTTGGTGGTGGTCCGGTGGTGGATCTGGTTAGAGAAGAAGGGAAAACGGGGAATGCACGAACCTAGTAGTTCTCTGGTTATCGTGGTGGTTTGGTGTGGAGGAGAGGAGAGGAATAATGGAATTTTTGGGATCTTTTTTTTTTGGCTGGTTGGGCAGCTTTGGGAGGATATAAGAAGAGAGAAAAATTAGGGTTTTTCCTTTAGAAAAAGTTTTTCCTAACTTAAAAATATTTTTCACCACTCCTATCTTAATGACTAAAGTATAGCTTAAATAGAAAGTCGAAAACCACCTATAGCATAATATCAATATCTTAAACCATTGGCCAAAACCACTAGCTAATAAAATATCTGTGTATGATCTTATTCATATTCGAATGAATTTCTAGACTGTGCAAAATATCAAAATGAATATTAACAAATATAACAAATAAAATGAATATTAAAAAATGTAATGAACATAACTAATGACATGTAAAAAAAATGCAATTTAACAAAACTAATTATTTAATCAAAATGAATAAATATTTGAACGTAGTCAATCGGTTATAACAAAAATAATGTAATTAAAATTAACTAATATAAAATTCTGAAATTTTGACAACTAAGAATAAATATTGATAAACTTATTTAAAATTATAAAAAATATATTTTAATCTATTGAATAAATAAAACTTAAAAGTTACGAATTTTGAAAATGTTAGGCCATAATTGGGTGTCAACAGCTGTCCCTTTCGTTGGATATGATTGATGAAAGGAATCATGGACAAAGAAAATTGACAAATCCGATTTTGGCTGAACACATGACCTTCATATAAAGTGTGGTTGGAATGTGGTGGAAGTCGATCCTGGACTTGCTTCTAAAAGGTTTCACCTGTGTTGCGTCCTTGTTGAAGTAGTCCGCACCTGTGGCTCAATTGAGAATGCATCCTCTTGGATGTTCTCAAAAAAAAATAAAGATAAATTAAAACTCATTAGTAGAGACAAAATTAAAGGGAAAAAGGTAGCATCTCTTACGATACGATAAATGAAGATGATCCATTGGTAGGATAAAAATACATGTCCATCAGTAGGACGAATAAAGATGATCCATAGATAGGATATCAATTATGTCCATCGGTAGGACGAATGGAGATGATCCATTAGTAGGATATGAATGTATGTCCATCGATAGGACGAATAAAAATGATCCATCGGTAGGATATGAATATGATCCATCAGTAGGATATGCATGTATGTCCTTCAACACCAGCCTCCTCCGACTTCAATGTGAATAGACAAAGGTGCACATCCTTCACCTACGAATAGATGCGACTTAAATGAAAATATCTTTTAACGCAAGTCTCCTCCGACTTGAACGCGGAATGAATAGGATGCACATCCTTCACCTCCGAAAGATGCGACTTAAAATGCAAATATCTTTCAATACAAGTTTCCTCCGACTTGAACGTGGAATTGATATGGTGCACATCATTCACCTCCGAATAAATGCGACTTAAATGTAAATATCTTTTAACACAAGTCTCATCCAACTTGAACGTTGAATAGATATGGTGCACATCCTTCACCTCCGAATAGATGCGACTTAAATGCAAATATCTTTCAACGCAAGTTTCCTCCGACTTGAACGTGGAATAGATAGGGTGCACATCCTTCACCTCCGAATAAATGCGACTTAAATGTAAATATCTTTCAACGTAAGTCTCCTCCAACTTGAACGTGGAAAAGATAGGGTGCACATCCTTCACCTCCGAATAGATGCAACTTAAGTGCAAATATCTTTCAACGCAAGTTTCCTCCGACTTGAACGTGGAAAAGATAAGGTGCACATCCTTCACCTCCGAATAGATGCGACTTAAATGCAAATATCTTTCAACGCAAGTTTCCACCGACTTAAACATTGAATAGATAGGGTGCACATCATTCACCTCCGAATATATGCGACTTAAATGCAAATATCTTTCAACACTAGTTTCCACCGAATTAAACGTTGAATAGATATGGTGCACATCCTTCACCTCTGAATAAATGCGACTTAAATGCAAATATCTTTCAACGCAAGTTTCCACCGAATTAAACGTTGAATAGATATGGTGCATATCCTTCACCTCCGAATAAATGCGACTTAAATGCAAATATCTTTCAACGCAAGTTTCCACCGACTTGAACGCTGAATAGATAGGGTGCACATCCTTCACCTCCGAATAGATGCGACTTAAGTGCAAATATCTTTCAACACAAGTTTCCATCGACTTGAACGTTGAATAGATAGGGTGCATATCCTTCACCTTCGAATAGATGCGACTTAAATGCAAATATCTTTCAACGCAAGTTTCCACCGACTTGAACGTTGAATAGATAGGGTGCACATCATTCACCTCCGAATAGATGCGACTTAAGTGCAAATATCTTTCAACACAAGTTTCCATCGACTTGAACGTTGAATAGATATGGTGCATATCATTCACCTTCGAATAGATGCGACTTAAATGCAAATATCTTTCAATGCAAGTTTTCTTCGACTTAAACGTTTAATAGATATGGTGCGCATCCTTCACCTCCAAATAGATACGACTTAAATGCAAATATCTTTCAACGCAAATTTCCTTCGACTTGAATGTTGAATAGATATAATGCGCATCCTTCACCCCCGAATAGATGCGACTTAAATGCAATGGCCTACTAGGCGAATGAAAATGCAATGGCCCTCTTGGCAAAATGAAAAATAGAATGGTCCTCTTGGCAAAATGAAAAATGCAATGGCCCTCTCGGCGAAATGAAAAATGCAATAGCCCTTTTGGCAAAATGAAAAATGAAATGGCCCTCTCGGCAAATGACAATGCAATGAAAAATGCAAATGATGGATGACTCGATGATTGTCCACTGTAACAAGGTGAATAGCTCGATGATTGTCCACTGTAACGATGTGGATAGCTCGTGATAATGCTGAAGATTTGCAAGTTGACTTTGAACTTCAAGCGATAATGGATCATTTGAAGTTAACTATCAAGCTTCTGACAGTACTCGTTGGAATTTTTGAGGTCTTTCTCAAAAATTTTGTCCTAGTTAGATCTCTTGACAAATCTCATAATGCTCTCCAATCTTGATTTGCCGGGGAAATCACCTTTATTGTGAATTTTTGAGAATATTTGAGATATTCTCAAAAATTATGTCATAGTTTTTATTACAAGGAGAAAAGAAAATCACATTGGGTATATGACCAAGCCGTCGTGGCGCCTACATATTCTGTCGAGCCAAGAATCAGGTCAAATGTAGTTCCAAACCTGTAGATATGAATACTGCAAAGAATCTGAGACAAAATCATCAGAATAAAATGCACAATATGAACATGATAAAATAGGAAAATAATATTTCCTGCGATATTCGAAGCCTAAAGACAAGGTATATCGGACGGACAACCCAATGAAATAACATAGGCGTCTCACACTGACATAATTAAGCTAATGACACTTTTTACAATGAACAACCCAAAAAGAAAAGGCAAAATCTTTTTTTTTAATGGAAAGAATTTAAAAAATATATATTTTGGAAAATATTAAGAGTGGGTGCTTGTGGGGGGGGGGGGGGGGGGGGGGGGGGGGGGGGGGGGGGGGGGGGGG
>JAJOOR010033701.1:0-15619 GCA_036250505.1 Solanum acaule | reverse complement strand
TATATATATTATTTTAAAAGGGAGTTTATGCCCAAGTTCTACTATATAATATATAATATTCAAGAAAGTCCCAATCTTGAATATTATATATTATACTTGAGCATAGTAGAAATTTTACAAGTCCCACAAGTATAATATATAATATTGAAGATTGGGAAAAGTCCCAATCTTGAATATTATATATTATAATTGGGCCTAAACTCCCTTTTATAATATAGTAGAATAGTAAAGTAAAGTAAAGTAAAATGTCAAATATATTCGGAGAAACTATAGAATTAGATATACTTCATTACCTTTCATATTATTATGATTATTATTATCTATATGTATTTTTAAAATATTTCGTATCTTATTACTAATTAAAAGTTACTTATCATATATTGAGGAAGATACAATTAGATACATGTATTTTTGCTATCAAATACACTAAAATAGGGAAAGAGGCGAGCAAAATTTGTTATGTATCCCAAATACATGAAAATCACACTAGATACATGTATATGTATGTATCTGGTGTGATTCACATCTATTTGGATACCAGATACATAATAGATTGGTGAGCGAGATGGGAGGGAGGCGAGAGAGATATGTTATGTATCCCATTTACATGTGAATGATACAATGCATTTAGAGTAAATTACACCTATTTTTGACCCATGTATTCCAAGGTACATGTATCTGAACGCACCAAAATCTGATAAATGCTTAATATTGCAAACTAGAGTATATTTAAATAATTAGCTTCTAATCTAAACTATATAACTTTTATCATGGAAAGTGAATAATTTAGTGACAAATTTATATGGTAGCTAAACAATTCATTCATGATTAAGATCACATTTTAGTAGTAGTTTTAATCAAGATTTTCTGGATCAGATTAAATTCATTTTTTTTTCTATATATAGTATACTCCAAAAATCTCCAAAAATCTCTTTTACTATTAAGGGAGAAAAAGTGAATAAATATCCAAATATCAAAATTTTATGGATTAAACTAAACTCATTTTTTTTCTATATAATACTTTAGAAAACCCTTTTACTTGTCATACTTATTTTCTCCCATTTTTTCAATATGAATCTTTCTTTCATCAACATCTTCTTATTGTTGTTATTTATTACTCCCTTTGATCTTTCTCTAGCGAAAAAATGCTTCTTTTCGGAGAAGTATGAGATACATGTTATCAACAAACTTCCTTCTAATTCTCCGCAACTAAAAGTGCATTGTGCGTCAAAGGATGATGACTTTGAAGACTATTGTCCTGCCATAAATGAAGATTTTAATTGGTCGTTTTGCAATTTCTTTGACCGGACTTTATTCTTTTGTCATTTTTGGTGGGATTCAAAAGACAAAGTATTTGATGTGTTCAACGATAAAGAATTTTGTGTTAGAGATCAAAATGTCCCCAATTTTTCACGTTCTTGTAAATGGGAGGTGAGATCAGATGGTTTTTATTTGGAACAGCATAATATTACTGATGGATCATACTATATGCATCACTATTTGGATTGGTCTTGGGATTATTATATATGATTGATGTTTATGGTCTTGTTTATGTTAAGTGATGAAAAGTAATAAAAGACTTGATATTTCATAATTTTATTTCCTTTCTTATATATCCTATCTTGTTCTTTTTTGTAAGATATAAAACATGATACTATTTACTTATATAAATTATCAAAAACAACATTTTCTAGTGCATAGTGTATCAAATCAGTAGAATATTACTGCAATAATATTATGTAGGGGCGTACATGACTTGGTTAATTTGAGTTTTTCAAAAATCAAATCAAACTATTTGTGTAGAATTTTTAAATTTATAAATCAAATCAAACTAATGAAATTTGGGTTTTTCAACGGAGGTTTTCGGTAAAGTATCATACAAATATATAATTAACTCGTGCTCCAAATATTTATTTAGTTCTATCAAAATATAAATATCTAAGATATTTCTTAAGAAAATATTACAAATATGAGATGAGTGATGACATTAATATATTCAACAAAAAAATAATAATAGTGAAATTGCATAAAATAAATATTGCAAATTAATAAGTCATAATGAAAATGATCATAATCTAAAAGTATTAAATCGTGTTAAAATAAGTCTAATAAGTATTAATTACATAGTTAAATATTAAAGAAAAATTAAAATTATGTTATGTTTTAAATGTCCAAATCAATGTAATACTAAAGAACAAATATTCAACATCATTGTCATTCTTAGTGTTAAGGGCCGTCGGCAAGCACCACCGGCATCGACAACAGTAGTATGATTCTATCCGTTCAAGTCTTGGTCTATCGGTGGGTCGTCCTATGAGTAACTCTCGCAAACAAAGAAGAAAGAAAGTGTGAACCTAAGCCAAGAGCCCAGTTCAGATTCATAACATCTTCCACCCTCTGAATCAAGGATTTACTCACTGAATTCTGTTTCTGTTCTTTGGGGGCTTTCAGGGCCCTCTTGATCTTTTTCGTAGTTGAGAAGGGGGAAGGAGTCTAAATCAATGGACATTAGATTAATTTTTTTTGCATTAATACTGATTTGAGTTTTATTGGAATAACTAAAATCTATGGATTGTAACTTTTATTGGACCATTAAGAATTTTAAGTCTAAAAAACTTGAAATAATATGTTAAAGGATAAAATAAATGAAAAAGTATAAGAGATAATTATAAATTACGTCAAAGTAAATACTTTTAGATGTAAAATAAATTTAAAAATTATATATATAATGTCATGTTGGTGTTGTGCTAGTTTGATTTCGGATTGACTTCTTTTAGTTAAAACCAAGCCAAACCCCAAGTATAATCGAATTTTTTTCCCAATACCAAATTAAGTTAAACCAAACCATTTTGCGAAGGGAATGATAAAGTCATTCCTTCAAAGTAAATTACTTAATTCTCTCTATATTGTATGTGCACTTGAAGCTTTGAGACAAGTTAATTGTATATTATCCCTAAAAATGAAAAATGTAAAAGAATATTTAGTTATTCAAGACTAAGTAAAAATTATTGGAGTCCAGGTCAAGATATTTAACTAAACGACCCCAAATTATTGGAGTTAGGAATATACATGATCGATGTTTATGGTCTTGTTTATGTTAAATATAAAAGGAATTAAAGACTTGAGATTTCATGATTTCCCCCTTTTTTATATATATCCTATCTTACTTTTTTTTAAAATAAGATATAGAATATGATATTATTTACTTTTTTATACGTCTTCGTATCAAATTATTTTTTGCGCTTCTTTGATATTCGCCTTGCAAAAAATGTTTAGTTGAAGGTTTTTTATTTTTAATAAATAAATTATTTTGTCCTTATTTATATCGTAAAATGTAATCTCTCTTGATTGCAAAAGAAAAATTACTACAAGATATATCCTTTTCAGCTGACAGAAGTGAAAAACAAATACTTTTATAATTTTTTAGTTAGTACTAAATAAATTCATATAAGGATATATTTTACCCTTCTCGCAATATTTTTTAAGATTTTTTTTCTTATAGTATCTGTAGCATTAGTACGAATATAAATGACAATTTCCTATCTTAACCAATAATTTTGTAGATTAAATGGAGATATTGGGTATGATTTCACTAATTATTTATACTATTAGTGACAAAATTAAGGTCACAATATATATCTATAAAGTTTTTACGGAATTTTTTTTACACCTTTTAACTATAAATTCAATTTTATTACCTTTTCAACTACATACTTGTGACAAACTTTTTTCGTACTATTTTTAAGAAAAATAATAATTTGTCATAAACAGTCTCTAAAAGAGACTTTGGTACACTTTTGCTACAAAATTTGTGTATCGTATCCAAAAAAATATGTGACTCATGCTTTTATGTATGAAATGTAAAATATAATCGGAGAAATTATATAATTAGACATACTCCATAGTTATATGTTGTTGTTGTTGTTATTATTATTATTATTATTATTATTATTATTATTATTATTATCTATATATAGTTTCAAAATATTACGTATTTGACTATTAATTAAGAGTGCTTCATCATATATTGACGAAGATACTACTAGATACATGCATTTTTTCTACCAGATACACTAATATAGAGAGATAGGCGAGAGAAATTTGTTATGTATCCCAAATACATGCAAATCACACTAGATACATGTATTTGTATGTATCTGGTGTGATTCGCATGTATTTGAATACCAGATACATAATAGATTGGTGAACGAGATGGGAGGGCGAGAGATATATGTTATGTATCCTAGATACATGCGAATCCACTTGGATACAATGTATTTAGAACAAATTACACATAGTTTTGACTCCATGTATTCCAAGATACATGTATCTGGATGCACGAAGCTGATAAATTCTCTTAATATTGTAAACTACAGTATATTTAAGTAATTAATTAGCTCCTAAACTAGTGAGATTTATGTAAGTTTTTTTTATATAATTTTTATCATGGAAAGTGAATGATTTAGTGGGAAATTTATATGGTAGCTAAATAATTCATTCATGGCTAAAGATCACATTTTTGTAGTAGTTTTAATCAATTCCCCATAAATTCAATGACATTAGGGGGGAAAAAGTGAATAACTTACCAAATCATTTTTTTCTGGATCAGATTAAATTTATTTTTTTCTCTATATTATACTCCAAAATCTCTTTTACTATTAAGGGAGAAAAAGTGAATAACTTACCAAATCAAAATTTTCTGGATCAGATTAAATTTATTTTTCTCTCTATATTATACTCCAAAAATCTCTTTTACTATTAAGGGAGAAAAAGTGAATAAATTTCCAAATATCAAGATTTTATGGATTAGACTAAACTCATTTTTTTTTCTATATAATACTTTAAAAACACCTTTTATTTTTGTCATACTCATTTTCTCACTATGGCTATCTCCTTCATCAACATTTTCTTCTTGTTGTTATTACTCACTCCCTTTGACCTTTCGCTAGCGAAAAAATGCTTCTTTACCGAAAAGTATGAGGTACACATTATAAATAAACTTCCTCCTAATTCTCCGCAATTGAAAATTCATTGTGCATCGAAGAATGATGACTTTGGGGACCATTATTCTGTCATAGATGAAGACTTTAATTGGTCATTTTGCAGCAAACTTTTTGGCGATACTTTATACTTTTGTCATTTTTGGTTGGATTCAAAAGACAAAACTTTCGATGTCTTTAACGATAAAATTTATTGTGTTCATGATCAAAAGGTCCCCAATTTACTTAAGTATTGTAAATGGGAGGTGAGGTCAGATGGTTTTTATTTGGAACAATATAATCCTGTTGATCAAACATATTATATGACTCACTATTTGGATTGGTCTTAGAGAAATATAGATGTTTGTGTTACTATTTATTATGTAAAATAAGAAGGAAAAATAAGATTGTGATTTCATATTTTCTTTCTTATATATTTATCCTTATCTTGTTTTTATGATATAAAATATGATGCTATTTATTATTCGATTGTATGGATGGGTCAAAATCACTTGTCATCTTTCTTGGTGTTATCAAAGTTACAACCGAAAAAAGTTAAATCTGTAATTTAGACTTGATATATTTTTATTAAGAAAAAATGACTTACATATATCATATTATTACACACATACTCATATATATTCTTTTCAGCAAACACAAGTGAAACAAATAATTTTAATTTTTTTTTTTACCTTTTTATTAAAATAAATCAAAGCTCATATAAAAATACATTTGACCCTTCTCGTAATTTTATTTATAAGTTTTTTTTTTTTTTTGGCTTATAGTATGTGTATCATCACTAAGAATATGTTACTTGTGCAATTAAGTACGAATTGCAGTATTCGTCCCAAAAGGTGAATATAAATAACAATTTTCTATCTTAACAAATAATTTTGTAGATTAAATGGAGATATTGTGTATTGATTTTACGAATTATTTATACTATTAGTGACGAAATTAAGGTATATATATAAGTTTTTATGGAAAAAAGTTTACACCATTTGAATAAATTCAATTTTCTCACTTTTTCAACTACATACTTTTAGTGACAAACTTTTTTCATACTATTTTTAAGAGAAATAATAATTTGTCACAAACTGTCTATAAAATTAGTGGTGAAACTACTATATCACTTTAATTTTATTGCTAATATTACTCAATAATTGGTGCAAATCCACATTTTTGGCGGAAAACTTTGGCACATTTTTGCTATAAAATTTGTATATTGTCACTAAAAAGTATGTCGCTCATGCTTTTAAGTATGAAATGTAAAATTTATTTTTTATCATGGAAAGTGAATAACTTAGCGATAAATTTATATGGTAGGTAAATAATTCATGGTTATAAATCACACTTAATAATATTTTTAATTAATTTCCCATAAATTCAATGACATTAGGGGAAGAAAAGTGAATAACTTTCCAAATGAAGATATTTTGGATCAGATTAAATTCATTTTTTTCTCTCTATATAATACTCCTAAAATCTGTTTTACTATTAAGGGAGAAAAAGTGAATAAATTTTCAAATCAAGATTTTCTGGATTAGACGAAACCTATTTAATTTTTTTCTATATAATACACCAGAAATCCCTTTTACTATTATGAGAGAAAAAGTGAATAAATTTCCAAATCAAGATTTTCTGAATAAGATTTGATTCATTTTTTCTGTCTATATAATACTCCAAAAATCTATTTTACTATTAAAGGAGAAAAAGTGAATAAATTTTCAAATTAAGATTTTCTGTATCAAACTAAACTTATTTATTTTCTATATATAACACTCCAAAAAATCCTTTTACTATTAGCTATTAAGGGAGAAAAGGAGAATAAATTTCCATATCAAGATTTTGTGGATTAGACAAGATCACAAGACTCATTTTTAAAAAATTTAATACATCAGAATTATTTTACTAATAATGGAGAAGTGAATAAATTTCCAAATTAAGATTTTCTTTATCAAACTAAACTTATTTATTTTCTATATATAAAACTCTAGAAATCTTTTTTTTTATTAAGGGAGAAAAAGTGAATAACTTTCCAAATCAAGATTTTATGAATTAGACTAAACTCATTTTTTTTTCTTATATAATACCTTAGAAACCCCTTTTTTTTTTATCATCCTCATTTTCTCATTATGACTATCTCTTTCGTACACATCTTCTTTTTATTGTTATTATTACTCACTCCCCTTGACCTTTCGCTAGCGAAAAAATGCATCTTTACCGACAAGTATGAGGTACACATTATCAATAAACTTCCTCCTAACTCTCCGCAACTGAAAGTTCATTGTGCATCAAAGGATGATGATTTTGGGATGCGTTATCCTATCATAAATGAAGACTTCAATTGGTCGTTTTGCAGTTTACTTTTTAGCGAAACTACTTTATACTTTTGTCATTTTTGGTGGAATTCAAAAGACAGGGTTTTCGATGTGTTTAATGATAAAGATTATTGTGTTCATAATCAAACATACCCTAATCATCTGAAGTATTGTAAATGGGAGGTGAGGTCAGATGGTTTTTATTTGGAACAGTATAATCCTGATATTAAACAATATTTTATGAGTCACTATTCAGGTTGGTAGAGAATATATTTATGTAAAGTAAGAAGGAAAAATAATATTGATATTTCTTTTTTTTTCTTTCTTATATATTTATCCCTGTCTTATTTTTATGATATAAAATATAATGCTATTTATTTTTCGTTTGTATGAATGAGTTCAATCAGTATTACAACCTAGAATCTTATCGGGGAAAATTATGCGGATAAGTAAATATATAGTAGTTAGTTGATTAATATAGCTATAGTTTGGATTAATTATTATTTGCCATTAATTTCTATACAAAATTACGCGGTCAATTTTCAATTGTATAAACGTGTAGTTTTCGAAATTTGTATAACTTTGTATAATGTAATATGTATAGCTGCTTAAAAGATCATATGTTTGTACAAATTTGTTATTTTGAGTTTATATAAAAATAAATACAAATTAAGTGATACTAAACCATTTAGACAAATACAGATGAAATTAGCTCAATTATATAAATACACGTGAATTATACCAACGTACTTGAGTTATACAACAGTATACGCAAATTATACAAACATGGTCGCCCATAGCAGCTCAAACTATAGTTATAACCCGTAAATATGCAAACTATATATAACTAAAAAACCTAATTAAATTTATTATAATGACAAATTTCATCATCTTATAATGTGACTTTTTGTCTTTTACTTTATCCGTCTCAAATTCTTTATTGTATTATTTTATTACACGTCCTTTAAGAAGATATTGAGTTTTGAAATATTTGTAATCTTTAAGAAAAAAATACTATTAAAGGTAGATATATTGTGTATGATTTGACTAATTATTTATATTATTATTAGTAACAAAATTAAGGTCACAATAAATATAATTTTCTATGGACAAAGTTTTCACCATTTAACTATAAATTAAATTTCATTACTTTTAGTGACAAATCTTTTTTGTATTTAAAATTTTACTATTTCCAAGAAAAATAATAATTTACCATTAATTGTCTATAAAATTAGCGATGAAACAACAATGTCACTTTAATTTGTTTATTAATATTCTTCATTAATTGGTGATGCTAATCCATATTTTTGTATTGTCACCAAAAAGTTTATGACTCACGCTTTCAAGTATAAAATGTAAAATATAATTTATGTCATGAAAAGCAAATAAAGTGACAGATTTATATGGTAGTTAAACAAACAATGGAGAAATTACGCGGATAAGCAAATATATACTACTTAATTAATTAATATAGCTATAATTTTCATTAATTATCATTCGCGGCTTAATTTTAACTATAATTATGTGCACCTCTCTCCTCTCTTTTTCGCCTCTCTAATCTTTTATACATATACAAATACAAATTATACATATCCATATGCAATTATATGACAGATATACAAATACAATTAGCCTGTCTCCATTCTCTGCCCTCTATCGCTCGCCTCTCTCCTCCCTCTCCTAATATTGCTCGCCTCTCTCCTCCCTCTCCTAATATTGCTCGCCTCTCTCCTCCCTCTCCCAATCTCACTCGCCAGATATACAAATATATACATATGTATACCGGTTAGATATACACAATTATAGATATATACAATTCGCCTCTCTCCTCCCTTTCCCAATCTCACTCGCATCTCTCATCCTTCTAACATGTAGCTACAAAATCATAATTAACAAATTATATCTATAGAGCCTAATTAAATTTATTTTAGTGGCTATTTGCGAAATTTATCTTAAACCATTCAATATTCATGGTTAAAGATCACCCTTCTTGTGGTTTTAATCAACTTTCCATAAATTCAATGACACTAAGAGAGGAATTTAAGTGAATAAATTTCCTAATCAAGATTTGCATATGAATCCGACTAAACTCATTTTTTTCTATAAAAGTTTATATAATTAGTGATAAATTTATATGGTAGCTAAACAATTCATGGTCAAAAATCAACCTTCTTGTTGTGGTATTAATCAATTTCCCAAAATTAAATGACACTAAAAGAGGAATTTAAGTGAATAAATTTCCTAATCAAGATTTTGCATATGGTTCAGATTGAACTCATTATTTTTTTTTGTCTATAAAACCCCAAAAAAACCCTTTACTTTTATTATACTCATTTCTCAATATGGCTCTCTCCTTTATCAACATCTTTTTCTTGTTGCTATTGATCACTCCTCTTAACCTTTCGTTCGCGAAAAGATGCTACTGGTCCGAGAAGTATTCTGTACATGTTATCAACAAACTGCCTTCTAACTCCCCGCAGCTAAAGATTCATTGCGCATCGAAGGATGATGACTTTGGATACAATTATTCTACTGTAAATGAAGACTTTAATTGGTCATTTTGTCATTCGCTTTTTGGCCAAACTTTATACTTTTGTCATTTTTGGTGGGATTCAAAAGATAAGGTTTTTGATGTGTTTAATAATAAATATAATTGTGTAAATGATCAACATGTCCCAAATTTTGTGAACATTTGTAAATGGGAGGTTAGGTCAGATGGATTTTATTTGGAACAATATAACGATGCAAATAGCACATATTATATGCATCATTATTTGGATTGGTCTTAGGGAATATATATGTTGGTGTTCTTGTTTATGTAATAGTGAGAAGGAAATATAATGAGATTTCTTTCTTTTTTCTTTCTTATTTATCCATATATTGTTTTTTAGATATAAAATGTGATGCTACTTACTTATTTATTTATTTTTCGTTTGTGTGAATAAGTTCAATTAGTATTACGACTTGAATCTTATAATGTGATCTTTTGTCACTTATTGATCCCATCTCTCAAGACGAATTGAACAAAGATGGATAAAATATTTGACTCCAATTCATATTTTAAGTGGATAAAAGCGAATTAATACTTAATAGATATTATGGATAAATATGGTACTCATGTTATAGTAAGGATCTTGTTAAAAGTTTTACAAACAAAATGTTTTATCCCACTCCTCCCTCTCACCCCCACCCCCATCCCCCAAAAAAATTAAAACTTTTCTAAATTTATTTTTTAAAAATAAAATTAGTTTTAAATTACCCCCCCCCCTCACGGCCCCGTCCCTATCCCAAAAAAAAAAAGTTAAACAAAATTTAATTTTTTAATTGAAAAAGAATTAAAATTTTCTTTATCACCCAATTCCCAACCAGTCCCCCCCCACCCCCCACTGCCCCCTATCTCACCTCACCCCTTCCCCCCTTCCATCCCCTTCCAAAAAAAGTTAATTTATTTTTTTAAAAAATAGATTTTTTTGATTACCGCAGCCACCCCCTACCTCGACTACCCACATCCAAAAAAATTATTAATATCATTTTTTTTTTTTATGAATGATGAACATCTTTAACACATTTTATGCATTTAATTATACACTTTTAAATGAGTAATATGAGTATTATTTATTTTTTACCCATTTTAAATGAGTTGGGTTCCAACCCATTTAAGATGAATAAATATAAATAAGTACTCATATAAATTACTCATTCTGTTGGTGACACGAAAGTTGTGCTCGAGCTCTCTTTCTTGTTTCACTGCGCTAAGTGGTATTTCCCTTTTTTGTTGTATGACTACTATGAAAAAAGATGACGACTACTTCCGGTCTCTGGTCAATCCATGTTGATGCTAGAAGAGTTATTTCAGATATACCCCTCAATTTTATAATTTTAGAATTGGTACATCCTCATTAAGAAAAATGACTTACTTATACATCTATCATTACACAAACGACTTAAATATATTCTTTTCAGCTGATGTAATAAACACTGATTATTTTTTTAACTTTTTTATCAAAATAAATTAAAATTCATATAAGGATATATTTTTCTCTTCTTGTAATTTCATTCAGAAGTTTTTTTTTTCTTTTCCTTATAAGTTACTTGTGCAGTTAAGTGCAAATTGCAATATTCGTCCCGAAAGTGGAATATAAACTGATAATTTTGGGTATGATTTCACTAATTATTCAGAGTTGGTTTGGCATTGCTGTTAAAAATTGCTTGTTTCTAGAATTATTTTTTAAAAAATAGCTTTTTAGAAAAGGGTTTCTGACAAAAAACAATTTGTGTTTGGGAAATTCATTTGAAAAATGTTTTTGATAAGAAAATTGTGTTTGACTATTTTTATTTTTTTTTAAAAAAAGATTTTTAGAGTCAAATTACAAAAGAGCAAATGTATCAATGAGTTTTTAATATTAAGATTATTTTATAGATAGAAATTATATTAAATATCTATTACAAAAGTCTTAATTAAATTTTTATTTTAATTAAATTAAAATGTGCATATTGAAATTTTCAATCAATATTATACATAGATAAATAAATAAATTAAATATTATTATAATATTAACATGATAATTTAAATATAATTAAGATATTAAGCAAAATAAATTTAGAAATCATTCTACAAATTAAATCACTACATACGAAAAATAATATTGTTTTCTTAAAAACCATTCTACATATTTTTTTTAATCCTGCAAAAATATTGTTGTTACCTTTATTTCTAATTATGTAAAATAATATATAAATATAAAATATAAAATATAAAATATAAAATAGTAATATATATATAAATGTAAAAAAAATAAAAAAAATTACTATATAAAAATAAAAAATAATATTCTTGAATGAAACTTAATCAAACTTATGTGATATGCTAACTTCCCATAAGCAGAAAAACTAATTCTACTTTCATTTAAAAACAATTTTAAGAATTTGCCAAACGATTCATTTTTCAAAAAGAATATTTGTTTTAAATAGAAAAATATTTTTTATCTCCCAACAACAATGTCAAACTGACTCTTATACTATTAGTAAAAACAATTCATGGTCAAAAATTTATATGGTAGTTAACCAATCCATGGCCAAAAATCATCATTGTTGTAGTTTTAGTCAACTTCCCATAAATTCAATGACACTAAAAATGAGTTTTGTATTCAACTCATTTTTTTCTCTATATAAAACTCTAGAAACCCCCCTTTACTTTATCATACTCATTTTCTCAATATGTATTTCTCCTTCACCAACATCTTTTACTTGTTGTTATTGATCACTCCCCTTAACCTTTCACTAGCAAAAACATGCATCCTCTCCGATAAGTATGAGGTACATGTTATCAATAAACTTCCTTCTAACTCTCCGCAATTTAAGATTCATTGTGCGTCGAAGAATGATGACTTTGGAGATCACTATCCCATCGTAAATGAAGACTTTAAATGGTCATTTTGCCATGATGTTTTTGGCCAAACTTTATACTTTTGTCATTTTTGGTGGGATTCAAAAGATAAGGTTTTCGATGTGTTTAACAATCGATATTATTGTGTTGATAATCCAGATAGCCCCAATTTAACAAATATTTGTAAATGGGAGGTGAGATTAGATGGTTTTTATTTGCAACAATATAATGATACAGATAAAACATATTATATGTATCACTATTTGGATTGGTAGGGAATAGGATCAATGTTTGTGTTCTTGTTTATGTAAGGTGAGAAGGAAAAATAAGATTAATTATTGAGATTTTTATTTATTTTTTCTTTCTTCTTTATCCCTATATCATGTTTCTTTAGATATTAAATGTGATTTTATTTATTTTTCGTTTGTATGAATGAGCTTGATCAGTATTATGACTTTGACTCTTTTAATTAGGGGTATATAGCCAGGTTGGTTCAGGTTTTTAAAATATCAAATCAAATTATTTGTGTCGAATTTTTTAAATGAAAAATTTACATAATCTCATTAGTGTATGAGTTAATTACTTAGATACACTCTAGTTTGCAATATTACGTATCTTACTAGATTTTGGTGCCTCTGGATACGTTCAGATACATGTATCTCAGTTCTAGGCGATCAAATTTAGGTGCAATTTGTTATAAATAGGTTGTATCCAAGTGGATTCGCATATATCTGTGATCTATATAAAATTTCGTTAATTCGTCTCTCTATCATCTCGCTTGCCACTCTCCCATATATCTGGTATCACATATACATGCTAATCACTTCATATACATGTATCTAGTGTGTATCTTTATAAACCAAAGAATGAACATACTTTACTCACTTCTGCACTAAGAAGACAAGGCCAACTACACAAGCAAGAAGGTATTGCCTGCGGCTTCCAATACAAGGACAAACAAAAGACGAAGAAGTAACTTATTATACCTTACCGTCTTTTTCTACCTGCACGAATGCATTCCCTTCATTTAAAAGCAAACTTAGTAAAGCAATAGAAGGAGAAAGGAAAAAGACCTCCCTCATGCACAGAAAGACGGTCTTTAGCGAAGTTCCTCCTTCCCAACCTCTCCTACAAGGCGACAACATCCATTTCATCATAGAAGAACAGAGCAGACACACTGACTACTCTGATTGAACGTGAATTGGCCAGACAAAGATGAAAGAGATCAAACACGAAAATAAAAAGTAAGCCCGCCTTTCTTTTTGATTATTTTGATAGAGGAGGATGAAGGAAATGGACAAAACACATTCACATTTCTCATCGATCAAATACAGGAAAAAAATCATATATATATTAATGACTGAGTCTCATGTATATTAAAAATCTGCTATTTGGCTTAATATTTTAAATGTCATAATGAATATAGTTAATGCTCCCAAGTATATATTTGTAATAATTATTTTAAAATGTCTAGTTATGTTTCCCCCTTTTGGGACTTATTTGTTGAATCATTTCTAAAAGCTTAATTAAAATATGCTGGTTGGGTTAATATTTTAAATGTCATAATGAATAATAAGTTAATGCTGCAAAATATATATTTATAATAATTATTTTAAAATGTCTAGTTATGTTTTCCCGCTTTTGGGACTTATTCGTTGAATCATTTCTAAAAGCTTAATTAAGTTTAGTGAATATTTTTCTATTTTAATCATATTATAATCTACTTATATTTTGAGCCTATCCTCCCAGAATAATAATTAAATTAAATTGTGTTTGTTGGGTTTGAAAGAATCATGCGTCATGTGGAAACTTACAATTGCAAATCATATGCCGATAACTTAGATGACACATAAAACTATACTAAAATACATAATATTATAATATGATATTACCAATTGGGCTACATAATTAAAAAACTAATAAAAACTGTATAAAAGAAAATCTTTCCATAAATAAAAGTCTCTAAACGACTACATTGTGGATTCTATTGTGTTCTACAATGAGAATATAGTGATTTTCAATTTATAGATCTCCAAACTTTTCTTATAAGAAAAGAATAAACCAAATATATTGAAGAGAATTATTTTTTTTCCCAGAAAAAGCTCAAAGATTTATAATAATTAATGAAGCATTTATGATATTGTAACAAAATCAAGACAAAATCATAAAAATGTCAAGGTCTAATTAATGTTTTTTTCCATAGATAATATTAAATGAAGAGGAAATTTAAAACATGGATCTTTGTCCTAATAAAGTCAAAATTTTCTATATAAAACTCCAAAAACTCTCTTTACTTTTGTCATACTTCTTTTTTCACTATGACAAAAACTTCTTTTCTCACTATGAATCTCTCCTTGTTCAACATTTTCTTTTTCTTGTTGTTATTGATCTCCCCCCTTGACCTTTCACTAGCAAGACATTGCGTCCTAGAAGGTCCGTTACAGGTACATATTATCAACAAACTTCCTCCTAATGCCCCACCACTAAAACTTCATTGCGCGGCAAAGGATACTGACCTTGGAGAATATTCGCCAGCCGCAGAGGAAGATTTTAATTGGTCATTTTGCGAGTCGATTAGCTATAAAACATTATATTATTGTCACTTTTGGTGGTATTCAAAAGTGCAAATGTTTGATGTATATAGCGACCCATATACTTGTATTAAAGGTCAAACAGCTTATAATTTTTTAGAGTATTGTAAATGGGAGGTGAGAGAAAATGGTTTTTTTTTGGAACAGTATAATGATACTGATAAAACATATCATATGAATCTATTATATGATTGGTCTTAGGGGAATATATAAGGCCAATGTTTGTGTACTTTGGGTTTATGTAATGACAAATGAATATTAAAAATTGATTTTATGTTTCTTTTGTCCTCATCTTGTTTTTTTAGGTAGGATTTTTCATTTTACGATTTGAATTTTATATAT